>PISX010000399.1:0-134603 GCA_004024625.1 Mellivora capensis
TTTCCTGTTTATCTCTGAACTCAGGCAAAAGACCCTGTGGGCAAAGCATCCCCTTATGGGAACCAAAATTACCCCCTCAGGCAATAAGGACTGCCCTGAGCCAGTAAGACCTCATCTGTGGTTAACTCCAAGACAATGATCGACCTGATATTTACTGCCCATCCACATGTACCCACTGATCTTTGTACCACATTTTCTTTATGCAAACCTGGAAGTATTTTATTTTATTTTTTAAGACTTTATTTAGAGAGTAAGCGAGCACAAGCAGGGGGAGCGGCAGAGGGAGAGGGAGAAGCAGGCTCCCTGCCGAGCAGGCAGACCCATGTGGGACTCCATCCCAAGACCCCGAGATCATAACCTGAGCCAAAGGCAGACACTTAACGGACTGGGCCACCTAGGCGCCCCAAACCGGATGTGTTTTCAACACTTTGGAAACAGTCTTTGAGATGCTAGTCCACTGTCTTCCCAGTGTTAGCCTCACTGAAATAAATTCTTCTCTTGTTTCCGCACCAATTGCCTCTGCCCTTGGATTTTGTCGGTGGCAAGTGGCGGAACCTCATCTGTTTGGGACACCCCCCCGCCCCCCACCGGAGGCAGGTGCTCTCGCATTCCTGTGCCCTGGCTACACCACTACTTTTGTATCTTCTCATTAGGAAAATAGGGGTTTGACTTAAATGTGAGATCACTTTATGTTTAGGCAAATTTGGTAGTTATTTCCTCCGTGGTTCTCTACAGCTACCAATAATTCCATTGAAATCAACATACTCTACAAATAATTAGTTTCTCTTTCTTTGTCCATCCTATATAGTCCCTGAAGACATGTTTATGTGAAATGTACATGTGCCATGTCTAAAAATCATTCACTTGTTCATTTGAGATTGAAATTGTCTTACATAATTCTCATTGATAAGTGCTTAAGGTTAAAGAAACGTCTACATATTTATTGACCCAGAAGGGAGAAACTAAATGTGTGCTATATAATTTTATAATTGAGAATTTAAATTGTAAAAGAAAAAGTACCCAATAAATGGCTCATCTCCTGAGTTTTAACCCCATCAAAGTTAATCCCACCCTTTTGGCCACTTCCCTGACAATGGAGTCTTTCATTCTAATTCCACAATGCTAGCCTGGGGTCCAGGAACATCCCTGAGAGGACAAAAAGGAATCACCTAGGAAACCACTACAGAAATTCTGAGTATGTTTTAGGTGCTTTACAATGGACGACGGAAGACATTTTGCGCATGGTCACTGTTGTGATAGAAAGTACTGCTTCAGGGTCGGGCTAAGGAGAACGTGCATGTGGAAAACCTTGGACTTCCAAAGAGTAAATAAATCAAAAACCCTCTGAACAACAGTAATAATCAAACCAGAATAAAAACCAAACTACTATTCTTCCTTAATTGCATTCGTCAAAATGGCCATTCTGTTGTAGACAGAGGTAATAGGGCTAAATTGTTAATATTTTTCAGTTGTTTATAAATGCCAGTAAGAAGGTTTAAGTGTGTTTAGACAGGGAAAAGGAAGTGTAACTTTTTCTTCTGTATCTCTTCCTGGGATAGCCAAATCTCTCTAATAACTTCTGACTGAAATATAATTTAATTGTGTATTTTCTGTAAATAAATACATTTCCTTATTCAACATGGTAGGAAATTCATTTTTATTTGCATCTTTTTTTAGTGTTTTTTAGAATTAAACATTACAAAGGAACAAGTTCCCTTTGTTTTCTTCCATTTGAGAGTTCATGAATACTTACAATATTTAATCATAAGGGGTAAATATGATCCCAGAATTATCTGATTTTTAATGACTTCATTTTAACAACTACATACAAAAAGGGAAGCAAGATGAAGGACATCCTCTCAACCTATTCAGATGGAAATGTGAATCAAAAGGAAACATTTTATGAATGTTCATTGATACAAACAAAATTGCCTTATGTGCCACGCAGCATTATTACACTCTGCAAGAAAATACTCTTGGTGATAAGTAATTGCTAACAGCTAACTATTGTTTTCATATTTCCATTTTTTATGTTCTTATATGAAGCAACACCTACAGAACAAAAATACAGGGGAAGGAAAAGGAGAAATATTAGGGTAGGCTATAAAGGTTGTAAAAATCCTAACTGGTGTGATTACAGGGCATGATGGCCACTGAATAGATCCATTAGTCATAATTGAAGCTGTCAGGAACCAGTTAAATGGCTGTCTCTGAGGAGGTCACCTTCCACACACGAGCTGGCCTACACTGAGCATTAGTCTTGTCAGGAGGTTGAATCCTGACTCATCTGCACAGACCTTAAAAAAATGCTTTGTTTTGTTTTGTTTTGTTTTTATTATAGGAATGAAGAAACAAGGCTCAAAGGTAATTTAGCATTTCTGGACTAGACTTTAGTCATAGTACGTAGCATAATAGTGGTAATCACTAGATAAGTTACTTGTCTGCCTGTCCTGGTCCCAACCTGTGCTAGGTTGTCTCTGTTTGCCTCTCTTAGCCTTCTGGTTGGGCTGACCTCTAGTGGGTGCATTGGAAGGGGTTCCTTGCTTTCTGATTTCCATTTGGACTCAGCCAGTGGGATGTCCTATTGGCGACTAGAGGATGAAAGAGGTTGCATTTTTAATTCCCTACTCTTGTATATTTATAAATTCTCTGGTATCTTCCTTCTTGGGTTTTGTGCTCCATCAAGGACCACAGCAGGGTCAAATAGGTCTGACAAGTGAGGCCTTTGGGGTACAAAATTTAGGGAGATACCCACTCTCAGGTTTGTACAAGGCAGAGTGCCCTCCTTAAATTTGGATGAACAATTCCTTACATTAAGCCTTCCTTTAACTTAGCTGGTTTGAGACAATTTTATTCCTTACAGTCAAAGCAACATAGACCAAAATAACAAAGGGAACAGGAGCCTGAGAAGTAGCTGAAGAATACCTAGTTGTTCTAAATGAATTCTGGGTTGTAGGGCCCTGGGTGGCACTGGCTACATAATTTATAATGCCTAGTGGTGGTGGTGGTGGGGGGGGGAGAATACAAAAACCAAGAACCAAATGCAGAGCCCTTCTTGAGAAATTACTGCAAATTTCAAGAAAGCTAGAGCAAAGCATTAAACCAAATACAAGTACTTCCTGAGGGTGGGGCCCTGTGTGACTCTGCAGGGCTGGGCTATCTGCAAATGAAATGGTTAGTCTTTATGGAACTGTGGAGAATTGGAAAAATATTAGAAAATAAAGTTAAAAGTCATCTGAAAAATCTTGCAAGCCCTGTGATGGCTTCATGGGTTTCTTATGCAACTCTCCAGCATATGGTGTTTGTTAAACACATAATGAGAACCTAACAGCAACACTAATAATCAATATTTATTGAGCTCTTATGATGGACCCAAGGCCTGATACATAGTAAGTATATATACTTCTTGGTGCAATGGATGGATATATACAATTTAGAAATTAGCTAAGGGTTTTGTGGGTTTTTAAAAAGATTTTATTTATTTATTTATTTATTTATTTATTTATTATCTTTTATTTTATTTTAGAGAGAGAGAGAGAGAGCACACACACGTGCACCACAAGCCCCAAGGAGGACATAGAGAGAAGGACAAGCAGACTCTAAACTGAATGCAGAGCCTGGCAAGGGGCTCAATCCCACAACTTTGAGATCATAATCTGAGCCGAAATCAAGAGTTTGGATGTTTAACCTACTAAGCCACCCAGGTGACCTTAGGTAAGGGTCCTACATGAATGATCTCACTTAATCCTCAAGCAACTGTTAAAAGGTGATATTAGTTTCCCCATTTTACAGCAAAGGAAATGACACTGAGAGAGTCAGAACAATTTGCCCAAGGTCACACAGGTGGTTAGCATCTGGGATTGGCACCAATAATTTCTCTCATTTCAAAGTCTGAACCACTGTGCCTATAGTAGGCATTTTGGAATCACAGATTGGTTTTGGGATTATCTTTGGTATTAATAAAGGCATAACTCTAGCAACTTTATTAACTTGATACCAGAAAATAATGATTATTCAAAACCTTAGAAATTCCAACTAGTATATACTAACTATACAAAGGACTCTGCTTATACACAGGGCTTGCTCAAGTAGCTAGATTTACAAACTTATTTTTCATTAGCCTTCTGATCTTCTGTCAGAGGACAATGAAATTATTATGTTATGAATATGATACATATGTTACACTGTATCATGGATACTTACAATCTTACAAGTGTGTCAGGCCAATTAGAACTCTACTCTCATCTCGAAATACACGTGAAGATAAATTACATAGATACAAAAAGCCACACATCCCAATTCTTGGTGATAAATTTCAAGGAGTAGACGTCTTAAAATAAAGAAGAAGCTCTCAAGAATGAAATACACTTGGGGTGCCTGGGTGGCTTTGTTGTTAAGCATCTGCCTTCGGCTCAGGTCATCATCCCGGGGTCCTGGGATCAAGGCCTGCATTGGGCTCACTGCTCCATGGGAAGCCTGCATCTCCCTCTCCCATTCCACCTGCTTCTGTTCCCTCTCTCACTGTGTGTCTCTCTGTCAAATAAATGAATAAAGTCTTTTTTTTTAAAGATTTTATTTAGTATTTGACAGACAGAGATCCCAAGTAGGCAGAGAGGCAGGCAGAGAGAGAGGAGGAAGCAGGCTCCCTGCTTAGCAGAGAGCCTGATGCGGGGCTCGATCCCAGGACCCTGGGATCACGACCCGAACCGAAGGCAGAGGCTTCAACCCACTGAGCCACCCAGGTGCCCCTGAATAAAGTCTTTTAAAAAGAAAATGAAATACACTTTAATATTGGTGAAAGCAAATCTTTACTTGTCGCATCATTTTATGGAAGACCTTGTGCTCCAGTACCAGTCTTCTAAAATCCACAGGCTATAGGAATGGCTCCAAGTCTCGGAGCAGCAGGACAAGCCTCCTTTTAGGCAGATGCAACAATCTCTGAGCACCTCCATGTGCACAGCAGAAGAGCATATCTTTGAATTCATGGGTATGGTGACGGCTCAGTTTACCATCTATTGGCCATCCTTGTAAGAGAGGAACCACTCATTCACAGAAGCAGTTCAAGGGAAACAAAACAAGGGAAAGTTAAAAATAGAGCTTCCCTATGACCCTGCAATTGCACTACTGGGTATTTACCCCAAAGATACAGATGTGGTGAAAAGAAGGGCCATCTGTACCCCAATGTTTATAGCAGCAATGGCCACGGTCGCCAGACTGTGGAAAGAACCAAGATGCACTTCAACGGACGAATGGATAAAGAAGATGTGGTCCATATACACTATGGAGTATTATGCCTCCATCAGAAAGGATGAATACCCAACTTTTGTAGCAACATGGATGGGACTGGAAGAGATTATGCTGAGTGAAATAAGTCAAGCAGAGAGAGCCAATTATCATATGGTTTCACTTATTTGTGGAGCATAACAAATAACACGGACGACATGGGGAGATGGAGAGGAGAAGGGAGTTGAGGGGAATTGGAAGGGGAGGTGAACCATGAGAGACTATGGACTCTGAAAAACAACCTGAGGATTTTGAAGGGGCGGGGGGTGGGAGGTTGGGGGAGCCTGGTGGTGAGTATTATGGAGGGCACACTGAGTGTGGTGCAAAAACTATGAATTCTGTTACGCTGAAAAGAAATAAAAAAAAAAAAAAAAGTAGATGGGCGCCTGGGTGGCTCAGTGGGTTAAGCCGCTGCCTTCGGCTCAGGTCATAGTCTCGGGGTCCTGGGATAGAGTCCCGCATCCGGCTCTCTGCTCAGCGGGGAGCTTGCTTTCCCCCTTCTCTCTCTGCTTGCCTCTCTGCCTACTTGTGATCTCTGTCTCTGTCAAATAAATAAATAAATAAATCTTTTTTAAAAAAAGTAGAAAAAAAGAGATTTTATTTATTTATTTATTTAGAAAGAAAGACCATATCATCTGCAATGATGATTTTACTTCTTCTTTTCTTTTCTTTTTTTTTTTTTTTTAAAGTAGGCTCAATGCCCTGATCTTCTATAGCCTAATGTGGGGTTTGAACTTGGGACCCTGAGGTCAAGACCTGAGGACAGATCAAGAGTCAGACATTTAACCAACTGGGGAACCAAGTGAGGGGAGCAGCAGGCAGAGGGTGAAGTGGGTTCCCTGCTGAGCAAGGAGCCCAATGAGGAACTCAGTCCCAGGACCCTGGGGCACAACCCAAGCCGAAGGCAGAACTTAACTGACTGAGCCACCCAGGCATCCTGCTGTAAAATACTTTTTTTGTTTTTAATTTTTTTTTAATTTATTTATTTGTCAGAGAGAGAGGGAGAGAGAGAGAGCAAGCACAGGCAGATAGAGTGGCAAGCAGAGGCAGAGAGAGAAGCAGGCTCCCCGTCGAGCAAGGAGCCCGACGTGGGACTCGATCCCAGGACGCTGGGATCATGACCTGAGCCGAAGGCAGCCGCTTAACCAACTGAGCCACCCAGGCGTCCCTGTAAAATACTTTTAATGTGCTGTTGAATTTAGTTTGGTAATATTTTGTCAAGAATTTTTGCTTTTATATTCACCAGAGATAGTGGTCTGTAGTTTTCTTATAATGTCTCTATTTTGCTTTGTTACAGGGTAATGCTGGCCTCATAACATGAATTTCTTAGTGTTCCTGCTTTATTAAATTTTGGAAAGAGTTTGAGAAAAATTGGCATTAATTTTAGTTTATATGTTTGGTAGAATTCATCAGTGAAACCAGTGCTCCTGGGCTTGTCTTTTGGGGATGTTTTTGATAATTGGTCCGACCTCCTTACTCATTGTTGCTGGTCTGTTCAGATTTTATATTTCTTCATGATTCATTCTTATAGGTAGTATGTTGTAGGAATTTTTCCATTTCTTTATGTTATTCAATTTGTCAGAATATAATTGTTGACAGTATTCTCTTATAATCTTTTGCATTTCTGTGCAATTGATTCTGTAGTATTGATTGTAATGTCTTCTCTTTTATTTCTGATTTTGTTTATTTGAGTCTTCTATTTTTCCCTATTCTATTGGCTAAAGATTTCTCAATTTTGTTTCTTTTAATTTTTTTCTTTTTTTAAATCAGTTCTTAATTTCATTAATCTTTTGTATTGCTTTTCTTCTTTTTTAGATTTCTGCTCTGATCTTTGTTATTTTCTTCCTTCTGCTAATTTCCAGCTTAGTTTATGTTTTTCCAGTTCCTCGAGGTATAAATTTAGGTTGTTTATTTGGCATCTTTCTTTCTTTCTTTTTTTTTTTAAAGATTTCATTTTTAAGTAGTCTCTACACCCAAGGTGGGCCTTGAACTCACAGCGCTGTGATCAAGAGTCACATGTTCTGGGCTCCTGGGTGGCTCAGATGGTTAGGCGGCTGCCTTCCGCTGGGGTCATGAACCCGGGGTTCTGAGATCAAGTCCCACATCGGGGTCTCTGCTTCTTGGGGAGTCTGCTTCTCAGCTGCCTCTCTCTCTCTCTCACTCTCATGAATAAATAAGTAGAACCTTTAAAAAAAAAAAAGTCATATGTTCTACCAACTGAGCCAGCCCAGCACCCCCTTTGTATTTTCTTAATGTAGACATTTACTAGAAACTTCCTTCTTGGAAATGCTTTTGCTATATCCCATAAATTTTGGTGTGTTGTATTCCTAGGGACCTGGACAGGCAGTGGTGGTGGCTGGAACCTGTGGTGTGCACACTCGACCACGAGGGTCAGCTGTAGGTGCCCGTGCAGTGGCAAAGGCTAGTTACTAATGCAACCACGGATTTCGAGGTGGGGGCCAGGGAGGCAGCGAGGGCCAGGGCCAAGTGTGAAGTCACTGGCAGCTGTGGGCTTGCCATAGACCCACAGCAGTGGAGGCTGGTGCTGCGGGCTGGACTGCGGCTCACATGTACTTAGATGAACAAAGTGCTGCCTGCCAGTGACTAAAGACGGGGCCAATGTGGTCCCACAAGCAGCTGCGTGGGTCCTGGCAAGGAGTGCACGCGCCACCTCTCTGTACATGCACAGTCTTCCCCTGCAGGTGCGTCCTTCGAGTCTGGTGACGGCTCGCAGGGCAGTTCCCTGGCTCTGGCGGGTATGGGGGTGAGGAAGGGAGCTGGAAGGGACCCAGGTGACTGGCCTCTGTGACCACAAAAACCTGCGGGGTGAAATCAGCGGGAAATCTGCAGGGCTCTGCCAAGGCTGTGCCGGCTGTTGGTTTCTTCAGTATTGGAATCTACTCACTTTGCAAAGTAGGTCACTTTGAACCGCAATTGATCCGGCTACGTGGCTGCTGGTGGTAGCCCCTGCTTTTCTACTTTGTCTCTGGCCATCTTGGGCTGTCTCTGCTTTGCTAGTCTGGGTTGAGTGAAAATGAGGTGGAACATTTTTGCCCTGGTCCCAAAAGGCTGACATAGCTGGGTGCTCACCCTGCTCTTCCTTTCCTGGGGAGAACTCTTTCTAATTGGGAAATGTCCTCTCAGCACCGAGCAATGCCAGCCTGGGGCACGGGATGATGCAGGGAAAGTACAGCTGTCTTCCCTTTTTTCGTGGGTAGTTATTGTTGGTTTTTTTGTTCTGTGTTGACGACGTTTCTTAAGTGGACTCCAGAGCTGTCCCAGAACCATTTTTGTTAATGGATAGCTAATTGTTGATTTCTGTCGGGGAGCAGAAGCTGGGGTCGCCTTCCCTGACATTTTGGTGATATCACTCCCCTTTCACATCACGGTTTTAAGGCGCAGTGGAGTGTGGATTACTTTGTTATCTAATTAGATGGCAAAGTATGCATGAATGGTACAGTGACACTCCACCTATGCTAAAAGGTTATATAACACAATATACGTTAAGGTTCCCAGACTCATCACAATATCCCAAACTCATAGGAAAGCAATGATAAGAGAAGTATGATTTAAGATGGAAAATCTCATCACAGCAGAATTTCTTTACAAAAAGTGAAAAAGCTGTAACCAGGGTAAGTTTCCGACGAGTTCGTTTGTTTGTCAAGCAAGGAAAGCTGTTTACTGTCGGTGAGTTAATTAAATCATGTTTGATTGCAGCCGCTAAAGAAATGTTTCTGCAGAAAACACACTTGTTCAAGACCATTAGCCTTCGAGCGAGAACAGTTGCTTAAAGAGTTGAGGGCACTGGGAGCACCATCAATAGTTAATTAAAAAAACGAAGCAAATGATTTGGAGTGGTTTTCCTTAGCTCTTGATGATGTGACAGATGTTCCCAGGACTGATCAGTTGTATTCAGCGAGTCAGTACTGAGTTTGAAGGGACTGAAGAAGCAACCTCTATGAATTTTTTTGCCCAAAACAACTATAGGTGAGTAGATTTTCAGAGAAATTGAGAAAACTTTCATTCAGTACAACCTGAAGTGGAATCTACTAAGATACAACTGGTGGGGATAAACATATGCACGGAGCAGAAAAGGCTTAGTTGCACACATTTATCACTGTGCTGTTCCTCAGCAGGTAATTTGCAGAAAGCGTTTGAACTGGTTCTACTTTTGACCTAGTAGTCTCCCCGGTGAACTTCATGTGCTCTCATGGACTTCAGGATCATCGGTTCTGTGAACTTTTGTCAAAGATAGGAGCTGGGTATCCTAACTTGCCTGAACCCAAAGAGGTTTGATCGCTTAGTGGTGGTAAAGTTTTATTGCAGTTTTTGAACTCAGGGTTGAACCTGAATGTTTTGGAATGAGAACTTCTTTCAGTCACTTTTATTAAACACTGAATGGCCTTGGAAATTAGCTTTAGCTGCCGACTTGATCATGTTTCCTGATATAAAATTACAAGGCAAACGGTGCTTATACGTAAACGTTACACTCTGGTAAGTCATTTTAACAACAATTAAAGTTGTTTGAAATGTAAGTGATGTCAAGCTGTTTAATATATTTCCTGTGCTATCAAGCCTTTTTTTGAAAAAAGCAAATCTACGGGGTGCCTGGGTGCCTCAGTCAGTTAAATAGCTGCCTTCTGTTCAGGTCATCAGGGTTCAGGGTTCTGGGATTGGGTCCTGCATCAGGCTCCCTGCTCAGTGGGGAGTCTGTTTCTCTCTCTCCCACTACCCCTGCACCTGCTTGCTTGATCTATCTCTCTTTCTCTCTCTCAAATAAATAAAATCTTTTAAAAAGTTAAACAAACAAACAAACAAACAAACAAGAAACACATCTCCATTCCTACAGAAATCTGCAGAGGATATACTTTCTAAGTTCAAACTGTAGTTCCAATAGGATTTTTGGATCTCAGGATAAGTGGAAAGGAATTTATCATATTTTTTTTTTTTTTTAAAGATTTTATTTATTTATTTTGTCAGAGACAGAGGGAGAGAGAGCGAGTGAGCACAGGCAGACAGAGTGGCAGGCAGAGGCAGAGGGAGAAGCAGGCTCCCCGCTGAGCAAGAAGCCTGATGTGGGACTCGATCCCAGGACGCTGGGATCATGACCTGAGCCGAAGGCAGCCGCTTAACCAACTGAGCCACCCAGGCGTCCCGGAATTTATCATATTTCAAAATGCATTTAACTTTGCAATTGAGGATCTTCTATTGGAAGTGATTAATCTCCAATATAATGACATGGTAATTGGCAAATATCAAGAGAAGAGTCTAATAGGATTTTGTAAATTACTTCCAAGTGATAAATATGCTCAATTAAAATTATACTCTCATAGGCTGATATACGTATTTGGCCATTTCTGTGTGAAAAGGTGCTCTCAAAGATGAAATGCATAAAGTCTCATAGATCAGCCTTCAGAGGTGAACATTTGCAACTGATTTTGGTGATAGAGTACTAACTTTGAACTCCAATTTAATGAACTATTATCCCCTAGCAAAGAATTCTGTTCGTCTCCTTAGTAGATCTATATTGGAAATGATTGTACTCAATTATTATACTTTGGATTTCATCAATAAAAGTTCTGTGAAAAGTTTTTTTTCTTGTTATTCAAGTTTCTGTATAATGTCCTCAGTTTTGCCTCTTGACTCCCAAACCTAAAATATTTACTTTCTGGTTCATTATAGAAAAAAATGTGTTGACCTCTGCTGCAGATTAATCATCTTCCATCCACTAGGGCTGGGAACATTACAGAATCAAATAAAAATTGGGATTGTTTTAACATGGGAATTCCATTGAAATAATGTGTCTTGATGTTAGCAAGGATTTGATAGTGTTACCAGGCGAATTGGGGAGACCCTGGGCCCAGAAGCCTCGATCCAGCCCATCTCAAAGATGTTGCTAAAGGTTCTGGGTCTCATCATAAGAAAGAATTCAATGACCTACAACGCAGTGGACACGTCACACAGCAGGAAAGTTTATTAAAGTGAAAGTGTACTCTGGAGATGTGAAACTGGGTGGGGGAGAGAAAGAGAAGAGGGAGAGCGAGTAAGTGCATGTGCACAGTGCGCGCGTGAGTGCACAGAGCCTGGGTGCAGGTGAGCTTCTGCTGTGCCCTGAGGTTTGGGATTCTTTTATTGATAGTTGTTAACATGGGGATGGAATAGTCATTACTTGGTGTGCGGAATTCTTGAAAGCAGGGTTTTATGCCTTTTCCTCTTTGGTTGGGTTTCTGGCCAACTTTGTCAGCCATCTTGGGCCTGTTGAGTTTGATCTGGCTTCCTCTGACTTTCTCAATAGCTGGCCATGACTTCCTCTTTGTGGGCCTCCAGATACGTGATAGAGCCTTACTAACTGCCTACTCAAACAATAGTGTCTGACAAGGAAGAAAAGTGATTGGTGGCAATCAGTAGAGATACACAGTCACATCATCCCTATCATCCCAGCTGACATGGAGCAAACGCCTAGCCATGTGAATGAGGCCATCCTAGACCAGCCAAGCTGCCAGCTAACTGCAGACATACAAGTAGTTTCAGGAGGGACCCGCAAAGCCAGCCTATATCAAAACTGCCTTGGCACCTTACACAATTCTGAGAAGAAATAGACGTCTGTGACTTTAAAGCCACTAAGTTCTGGGGTGGTTTGTTACACAGCAGAAGCTGACTGTTATGGCTCATTGAGGTAAATGTGCTGGCTATCATCTATTTGCCCCTTAACTGTTCCCCAGAAGGCTGACCTATATGAGCTGTGTGAGGTTCCCTTGCTTCAGACGATCCAGAAGGAGAAATGAGAATGACAGAGGTTATGGGATAAATTCCTGGGCTCTCTCCCTATTGGGTCACTGTGGACTGGCTGTGTTCCTTGACCAACTGTCCCAGTTCCTGTCAGAAAGTCCCACAGCCTTCTCCATGTTTGTTAACTCCTTCCTCCATCGCTCTTTGAAGTACAAGGGTGATTTTGGAGCCCCCATATTACTGAGTCTCCCTTATCACCTCTTTATTTCTTGACCACACCTTTATGTATAGGCCCTTACTGAAGTATCTTCCAAGGACCTGGGCTGATAGAGTGGGACTTACCCAGAAGGTAACATCTTGGCAGACTTGAGTGATCCAACGGAGTGAGTTGGGAAGGTATGTAGAAATGCCGAGATCCTGCAGCAGCAAGGGGGGCAGGGTGATGGGACTAAAATGAGCGGGGGAGGAATGTGGAAGGCAAGGTCAAAGACGGAACTGGTGTGCGTATGGAAGGACATGGTACAGGAGAGGCAAATCATGTATGGGCTTGTTGGCTTTTGTAAGGAATTTGGCTTCTGCTCTAAAAGAAATGGGAAGCCATTAGAGCCATATACGCACATCTAATTAAATCTAACAACATTACTTTCTGTTAATGTGTCGACAGTGGAGCCAGGCGACTCCGTTTTCAATTTCTCCTCCCAGTTTCATGCCGGCTGATGAATGCGTGGGTGTGTTAAGCTAGCCCAGCATGCTTGGGCCTGAGTTCAAGGCTTTGTGCCTCTCTGGATGCTGTGGGTGACATGACCTTCCCTTACAGTACAGGATTCGGACTACAGTGACTTTCTTTGTTAGCATATTCTTTTCAGTTCAGTTAATGATTTGGGAGTGGACACATTTTTCTTACTCTCTTTCTTTTGTTGTTGTTAAAGTCAATAGGCCCTTCTATACTGACTTCAAAAAGTGTACTTATCTAAAGGTTTTGGTATAATAGAGAACTGCCTAACTACTTCAGGGGAAATAATACAGGAAGGTTAACAGAGAAATGCTGTCTGCCTGCTTACCTCTTAAAGACAGTGGTTTGTCTCGGATATTTAAAAAGCAAAGAGTTCATTTGCATTTACATTTTAAGCCTCTCCAGAAAAATAATAAACAGATTTGAAGCCCGTTTTAATCCTTCAATTGAAAATTCCATCTGTCCTGGGGCTTTTGGTATTAAATCTAGATTAGTCTCTGTGGGTATGGGGGTTCATCCCCTTGCTCCTGTGAGGGTCCTCCCTCTCCCTGCCCTTTCTCAAAAAATCTCCCCTCTCTCAGTGAAACACTTGCGTAGGACTCCAAAAATTCATATCAGATGTGGGTGTGGCCTACTCAATCAAGCAGACCTTCTTAGGTCTTACCTCAATCCAAATGTAACTGCCTGGAGTAGCTGTATTCCCTCAGGCCCCCTTTTTTTGCTTTCAGCTCAGAAGGAAACCAATCTATTTAGCTAATCTGATTAATTAAGCAGGCAGGAGCCTTTCCTCCCGGCTAACAACACAGCTGGCCTATCGGAACCAGTTCTAATCTTTGTTGTCTAACCTTGACCTTGATTTCTTTTTAAGTTTGTAACTATCCCTTAAAAAAATTTCTAGCCCTGGACACAAAATGGGCTGTTTTGCGGGGGTACCCAGGAGAAAGAGGACTGGACTTTGTTCCTTTAGAATCTTAGTTTCCCTCTCTGTACATTAACAGGGTTAAGTGAAATCCATAAAAGATCAAAAAAATTTGAGAAACAACATAGGGCTTTAAGATCATTAAAAAGCCCCCAACAAATATAATCTATTCATTATTTCATACAAGAGAACATTACCACCACCACCACAGCATAATTTCAGAAAAAGGACAATTCTTTAAATTGAATCTATTTTTATGAAAATTCAATACACGTCCTTATTTATCTGTTTTTCATCTCAGCACTTGTTAGTGAAAACTTTGTCATAGGCTAGCAGCTTCTGAGACCTATTCTAGTTCTAGAAGTCTGTACCTCTAAAACAAAAAACAAATCTATACCTCTAGTCTTGCCCAAGTAAATCTGACTTGGCCTCCGGGATAAGCTGGTTTCCTGAGGCTCTGATTGTGTCCTTCATCCTCACACATATCTAGCACAGTTCCTGGGATAATTTAAAGTTTGAAATGATCCCTGCTGAACTATACTCATCTGTGGAAGGAGTATATCCTAGAAGTAGGGTAGAGTATATCCCAGAAGAGGGTGAGGTGTACTTCCGGCCTAGTCTAGGATTTGTAGCAAGCAGGTTAGTCCTAGGCTCTAGAATTAACAACCCAAGTCTTCATTCAAGCCCCAAATTTGAATCTAAATTTTCGTTCTTAGTTTCTTTTTCTTTTTTTTTTTAGAGATTTTATTTATCCATTTGACACAGAGAGAGAGAGAGAGACAGACAGACAGACAGACAGAGAGTACAAACAGGGAGTGGCAGAAAGGAGAGGGAGAAGCAGGCTCCTACTGAGCAGGGAGCCCAAAGCGGGGCTCAGTCCCAGGACCACAGGATCATGATCTGAGCCAAGGGCAGACGCTTAACTGACTGAGCCACCTAGGTGCCCTGAATCTGAAGTTTCAAAAGCGAAAAATCACAGGGGCACCTAGCTGGCTCAGTTGGTAGAGTAAGAGATTCTTCAACTTGGGATTGTGAGTTTAAGTCCCATGTTGGGCATAGAGCTTATTAAAAAAAAAAAAAAAAAAGTCAAAAATCACAGAGTAAACAGCACTCTTCAAAAGGACATTTCCTCATGTACTCCTGAAAGCCATCCCTTCTATAACAGAGGCGGTAAAGTTATTTATTGAGAGCCAGGGTGCCTGGATTCAAATTTTGGTTTTGCCACTAACGAGGTACATGTGCTTGGTCAAGATGCTTCCCATTCCGTGCCTAAGATTCCTTACTTAGAAAATGTGGGTAATAACTACATTAGCTTCATAGTTGTTTTCTTGATTAAGTGTGTTGATGTACTTAGAACTGTGGTATTCATATAGTTAAGTGTACAATTAAAATTTTGACTAATGTGTCTCAAGAAATGGAGATAGTAGAGCTTTTTAGTTGTATTTATTTATGAGAGAGTGTGTGCACAAGTAGGGTAAAGGGCAGGGGGAAGAGGAGAAGGAGAAGCGGACTCCCTGCTAGCGTGGAGCCCGACCTGGTGTTCAAGCCCAGAACCCTGAGCTCTTGACCTGAGCCAAAGTCAGGCATTTAACCAACTGAGCCACTCAGATGCCCTTTAAGGTTTTTAAAAGTAATCTCTACACCCAGTGTTGGGCTTGAACTCATGACCCTGAGATCAAGAGTTGCAGGCTCCACCTACTGAGCCAGCCAAGTACCCCCAAGGGAATAGAAGATGAATTTTAAAAAAGAATTAAAATGGTCCTAAAAGAAGTTCTGATGCATTTAGAATTATGAATACCGAAGGGGACTATCATCTGTGAAAATTAATTCAGGAAAACTTCGCTATACTGGACTTGAGATGCTTGAAGGGGAAGCTGGTAGGAAAAGCCATACCCCTTAATGGCAATTACAGACTCAACAGAAGAATCTTCAACAGGACAGGATCATCAATTACAGGCTCCAATAGGGAAAGATGTATCTTTGCATCTCCTACAAGAAATTGACTACCCCTGAAACTCAGCCTAGGAGAAACCAACATCACTCAGAACTCTTGCTTTTCTCCAATGGGTTTTCACTCAAAACAACCCCTCTCAACTTCATTCATCTTCTCCATAGAAAAATATCCCTCTTCTTTGTTGGACTTGCCTATGATTTTGCTGTAGCTGGATTGTCCTTGATTGCCATTCTCTGCTATTCCTGTTTAAACCCACCTTTTGCTGGTAAAATTTAACTGGCAGTTTACTTTTAAGGTTAACACATCAAATTCCATAAAATCAAGAAGGCCATTATAAACCTTATAATACTACTTTCTCTCAAAGGATAACAGAGAGTGAATATATAAGTAGGTTCAAAATTAATTTATAAATTTCTACAGAATGAATGCATAATAGATTAGTGAGAGAGCTGAAAATGGCCTGTGGCATATAATTATTTTTCTAAAGTGGAGTATAGGGAACCAAATCCTTCCTACAAATGAGAAGTAGAACTCTTGTCAGCGCATTAAAATGAGTTTGGAAACTTAAGAGTACCAATGCCAAGGACTCACAGCAGAGCTGCTAAATTGAGAATCTCAAGAGAAGGGGTCCAGGGACCAGTATTTTTTAAAAAGCTCCCCACTTCTATATATACGTACTTCTAAAGATATACCAGAGTTTGGAAACGGCTGGATAAGTCAAGTTCTCTAGAGCGACGTGTCTTAACTCTCGTATATAATTTTTTTTAAAAGATTTTATTTATTTATTTGAGAGAGAGGCAGTGAGAGAGAGCACAAGCGAGGAGAGGGTCAGAGGGAGAAGCAGACTCCCAGTGGAGCTGGGAGCCGGATGCGGGACTCGATCCCCGGACTCCGGGATCATGACCTGAGCTGAAGGCAGTCGTCCAACCAACTGAGCCACCCAGGCATCCCACGTATATAATTTTTTTAATAAAGATTTTTATTTATTTATTTGACAGAGAGAGATCACAAGTAGGCAGAGAGGCAGGCAGAGAGAGAGGAGGAAGCAGGCTCCCCGCTGAGCAGAGAGCCCGATGCGGGGCTGGATCCCAGGACTCTGGGATCATGACCTGAGCCGAAGGCAGAGGCTAAACCCACTGAGCCCCCCAGGAGCCCCCCACGTATATAATTTTTACACAACTAGAATTCCATTCCTTTTTTACTTGCTCATTTTTTTTTTTCGTTCTGCTGTCTCCTTTAGCTTCTGTTTTACCGTGCCCCGTACTTTACAGCTTTCCTATGGAAATGAGTGTTTGTGCACAGGTGGACACGCAATAAGTATTAGACCAAAAAAAAAAAAAAAAAAGTAACAATAACGTGTGCCTGCTGTCCCCAGATTAACTGAGCAGAAATACCCAGGCTATAACGTCCTGTAGGACTATCCAACAGGTGGATGTACCAGTGTACGTAGCATTGAGAGCTGCAGTGTTCTCTGTTGGCCAAAGAAGTAAAAGTACGAAGTAGCAACTACAAGGGGCAAGGGGAAGAACGAAGTGGCAGTTCGGCGGTCTGCATTACATTTTCTGAATCCTTAACGTTATCGGGACTATTGTTTTCTGGGCAACAAAATCTCCAAACACCAAGAAGCTGCTTTGCATCGCCAAATGCTGCATAAGGGCAGGCTGCCAACCGGACTACCCAAGCACGCCGCAGTGGCATCCCCAAACAAGTTCCTTCAATCTGCTGTCTCGTGGGCTAATCCCCACTGCGGTGCAACTACACAACCCCCACCTGCGCGCGCCTCTCTTCCTGCCCCCGGGTCCCTGCAGAGAAGCGCTCAGCCGTGCTCGCCACCCTCCAGCCGCAGTGCGCGGCCTTGGCCTCGGCCATGCGCGCGCGCGAAAGCAGAGAGGGGCGGGCCGAAGCCGGAGGAGGCGGGGCACACGCTTGCAGTCTGCAGTCCATTGGTTCTCTCACCGTAGTCCCCGCCCCCAGGCGTTCGAGACGGCGGGGCGGGCCACGTCAGGCAGCCGGCGCGGGGCTGAGCTTGTGGCAGAAGGGAGGTAAGCGATGCGGGTTGGTAGGCGGCGAGCTGCGGGCCGCTGTCCCCTGCTTTGAGGCCGCTGGATCGCATTCGCCTGTGGCCTGTCTCAGCTTGGCGTGGAGGGCGGCTGAGGCCCTGAGGGCCTAGGGCTGTGCTGGGAAAGCTGAAAGGGGAGCATGTGGTGGCAGGGCCGCGCTGTGGCGTGGGTGGCCAGGAAGGGGATAGGTCTTGCTCTTTGCCCGCGTCCTCTCCTGTCTGGGCTCTGAACTGCAGGACGAGGCCTTCCGCGTAGGACCGCTCCGCGATGCCGGGTGGGGCCGGCTCCGTGCCTGCGGTGGGGCTCAGCGGGATCTTGACTTGGAAACAGATCAGCGCGATCCTTGCATACTAACCTGCAGCAGGTTGCAGTTCCTCCACTCTTCCCCGACCGGGTCCCTAGTTAAAAGGAGTGCAGGAGATTCCTGCCGGTTTCTGGCTGCCTGGGGAGACGGTCTTATCACCAGTGACTCACTCAGATCTTGTTCACTTTAATGCAAAGGCTTATGGGGGAGCAGGGCCTGTTTTCAGACTTCTCGATTCTCTGGCTCTATCCTCCCTTGCGGGAATTACCTGAAAAAAATGGCATCTGTGTATGAATGTATGTTTTGAAACACCTGCAACAGCTCTGCGGAGATTTGCAGAGACCTGGTTGTTGTGTTTCACATAGGAGTTGTTTGTTGCACCGTGAGTTTTAATTTAAGCTGTGGCATCATCATGATCCTTCAGTTTAGCTCCTGAAATGGGAGCTTCTAAAATCAGTGAAGTCATCCTATCAGGTATCATGCAATCATTCATTCATCCATTCAACAAACTTTTTGGATGAATTCCTTGATGGTCAGGGTCTTAGGTCAGAAACTAAAATGGACATTCCCTGCCTTTTCTCTCATTTTATCTGCCAGTTTTATTGTCTAGATTTGAGATGTAATTTTGTTGTTGTTAATGATGGTTCAATTTCAGGTTCCAGATTTAGGTGCAGAAGCTTATGATTCTGTATTATAATATAGAGCTGTTCTGAGATCTCATTCGGTTTTTCTTACTTTCACTTCTAGTAAGCTTCAGACCATGATGACCAGAGGTTTTGTAATTCTGCTAACTAACTGTACAATGAAAGACCCCAGGTCTCAGGTGCCTATCTGTAAAGTGAAGGGATAAGATTAGAAGTATTCCGTTAACTTTTAGATATTCAAGAAGAGGGAGGGCAATTGGCATGTTTACTGAACTGGGTTAACAGTTGGGAAGTGACTGTTTTAAAAATACAATGTGTATTATGATTATATGTTTTAATCTTTCTGAATCTGTCCACATGCCTCTTTGACTAGCAAGCAAGTGCATATTTACAATTTTGATTTACATTCAGTTCCTGCATACAAAGCACTATGACTCATCTAAATTTGGAAATGTAATAATCCAAAGCTTTTTGCTGTTATGTTTAAAGGTATGATGTAAAAACAATTGGGAGCACCTGGGTGGCTCTCAGTTTGTTAAGCGTCCCACCATTGACTTGGCTCAGGTTATCGTGCTCTGTGGGGAGCCTGCTTGAGTCTCTTCTCCTTCCATTGCCCCTCCCCCACGTGTGCTCATGGTCTCTTGCTCTTTCTAAAAGAAGTAAATCTTTTAAAAATTGGGTAAGTATACAATTTTCAAAGTATTTTGAGTTGCAGTGGTAGGTTAGAGGTAGCCAAAGCTTCTGCCTTGGTTATCATGCTTATACTTTGGTAAAATGTTAGGTAGTTACCATCACCTGGCTAATACCTATCAATATCATGTCTATGTTAGCATTTATTTTATCAAGCTAAAATTTACTGGATTTCAGTTGACTGCTACTTCCACTTGAGAAAGTGGAATACTCATGGTTATTGATAACCATAAATAAATCATTAGTTTGAGAATGAAAATGTCCATAGAGATATACTAATAGTTTTTCTTTTCTTTCTTTTTTTTTTTTTTAAAAGATTTTATTTATTTATGTGAAAGAGAGTGAGAGCCAGCAGGAGCAGGGGGAGGGGCAGTGGGAGATCGAGAAGCAGACTCACTGCTGAGCATGGGCTGGATCCCAAGACCCTGAGATCAGGGTTTGAGCTGAAGTCAGATGTTTAACCATCTGAGCTACCCAGGCACCCAGTAACAATAGTTTTTCACTTGCTGTTTGGTTGATGGGACTTGCAAATAAATTGTTTGGCCTTCCTGCGGGTGTAAAATAATTTTTAAAATACTGCTGAGGCATAATATTCATAGACTTGTGATACTTTTTGGATGTTACCCACAAACCATTATGTGAATTGTTTATGTCACAATTAGGGGTTTGGAAAGTTTAAGGAAATACAGCTTTCCAAAATTTTGCTTTTGCTGTACCTTTCTAGTTCTAGAGATGGACCAGATCGAGATGGGAAGACTGAAGAGAAATGCAAAAACTGAGGGAAAAAAATCCAAGAGGAGGCTTTTTTTTTTTAATTGGAGGAGAAAAAACACAATGAAAAATACAATTATAACTATATTTAGAAGAAAACTAAGGAACTAATAGTGTCAGGATTATTGGTAGGTCTGTAGCACAACTTGATTTTTTTAAAATTGAAGTATAATTGGCATACAGTATCCCTATTAGATTCAGGGGCATATCATAGTGGTTTGATATTTTTATACATTATAAAATCCCTGTAAGTCTAGTTATCATCTGTCACCATGGAAAATTCTTACAGTCTTATTTGCTATATTCCCTAGGCTGTACTTTACATCTCCATGACTTACTGATTATGTATCTGGAAGTTTGTACCTCTTAGTCCCTTTCACTTATTTTGTGTGCCAGATACTCTCCCCTCTGGTAACTGACTGTTTGTTTACTGTATCTATGACTTTGTTTCTGTTTTGTTTGTGTGTCTTGTTTTTCGGATTCCACGTATAGGTGAAATCATAGTGTCTTTCTCTGTCTGACTTATTTCACTTAACAAAATACCCTCCAGGTTCGTCCATGTCGCAAATGGCAAGATTTCATTCTTTTTTACGGCTGACTAGTATTCCTGTGTGTGTGTGTGTGTGTGTGTCTGTGTGTCTGTGCAAATGTACCACATCCTGTTTATCCATTCATCTGTCAATGGACATCTATTAATGGTTCTTAAAAAAAGAAACCCAGTGTGATAATTTAAACTTTGATCACATTACATGTGGGTAATACATTTTTTTTTTTTAGGAGATGAGAAATCTATATTGTGTGTGTATTATATGTGCTGCCGACGCGAGCACTATATTGTGTGTATATACATGAATATATGTTTTTAACTTTTATTTAAGTAATCTCTATAGCCAACGTGGGGCAGGAACTCATGGCCCTGAGGTCGAGTTGCATGCTCCTCCGACTGAGCTGGCCAGGAACCCCTATATTGTATATTTTTTTAAGAAGTGCTACAGGTCTAGAGATGAGTAGTAGAATAAAACATGGTATAGTTATGTAAGTATAAGTCTGTGATTCATAATTCATGATAAATTGGATCGAGGTAGTGTATACTTTTTTTAAATAAGATTTTATTTGTTTATTTGAGAGAGGGCAGAGAGAGAGTACCAGTGAGCACAAGCAGGGGGAGTGACAGGGAGAGAGAGAAGCAGGCTCTTCATTGAATAAGGAGCCCAACACGGGGCTCGATCCCAGGATCCTGAGATCACAACCCAAGCTGAAGGCAGATGCTTAACCAACTGAGCCACCTAGGTGCCCCACTCTGTATACTATCTCCACATGATAGGAAACAAGATTTGCTAAGCTTATAGGACAAAGGATGTTTATCAGTTTTTCTCCCATTTAAATTATTTGAAACAAACTTTTTTTAAAAAAGATTTTATTTATTTATTTGACAGACAGAGATCACAAGTAGGCAGAGAGGCAGGCAGAGAGAGAGAGGAAGGGAAGCAGGCTCCCCGCTGAGCAGAGAGCCTGATGCGGGGCTCAATCCCAGGACTCTGAGATCATGACCTGAGCCAAAGGCAGAGGCTTAACCCACTGAGCCACCCAGGCGCCCCTGAAACAAACTTTGAAGCAATGTGAAAGATTCCATCCATTTTCAAACAACAGATTGAACATTGTTGTTTTTATAACTTGGGTCCCCAAGGCACTTGGGCTTCATCATTTTTTATCCTATTTCAAGTCACATTGGAAGTAATAACATTGCATTTCTGATTTTGAAATTTTGTTAAATTTATATTTGCTTTCGTTCAGTTAGAATTATTTTAGTTTTTATATTTTGAAGATGTTTAAAAGCTTTGATATTAAATACCATACAGTTTTCCATTGTTCCTGATGGGAAAACATTTCTTTAGGCCCAAGGAATTTGAAAATCCAAGGTACATAGTCAGTCAGTTGTTGTTATTATTTATTTAGAGATTTATCTTTTCATTTGCCTGGGGAACCAATGAAGCAGTCCACCCAGGCTTCTAAACTGGAGATTTCAGTTCTTTTCAGTGCATTAAACTGTATCTTTGAACCTCATTTTGGTCAAACAAATGACTGTATGCTAATTTGGCTGATAAGCATGTTGAACAAATGTTAAAATTGTGAAGTTGTAACTGTAGTTTTGTTAAGTTTTCTGGCTGCCGGGGTATACTTTTATCTCTTTAAAAATCTTTTCCTTTGGCTTAGCTGCTCTCAGAATTAAAAAAAAAAAAAGATTTTATTTATTTATTTGAGAGAGAGAGAGACAGCAAGGGCCCACAGGAAGCGGGGAGGGGCAGAGGGAGAGAGAGAAGCAGACTCCCGCTGAGCAGGGAGCCGGCTACAGGGCTCCATCCCAGGACCTTGTGATCACAGCCTGAGCTGAAGACAGATGCTTAACCGATTGAGCCACGCAGGTGCCCTGGCTTTCAGAATTTACTGTAAATTTTACTCTATTTAACCATCATTGAACAGGTTGGTTTAGGTAATGAAACCATTAGGTTTTAGTGTATATTAGGACACGGGGAGGGAGTGGAGGAAACTTTGTATTAAAATTTGAATTCTTGAGGCACCTGGGTGGCTCAGTGGGTTAAGCCTCTGCCTTCGGCTCAGGTCATGATCCCAGGGTCCTGGGATCGAGCCCCACATTGGGCTCTCTGTTCAGTGGGGAGCCTGCTTCCCCCTCTCTCTCTGCCTGCTGCTCTGCCTACTTGTGATCTCTCTCTGTCAAATAAATAGATACAATCTTTAAAAAATTTTTTTGAATTCTTGAAACCTGTAAGTAAATTGAATTTTAAGAGTCATAGATATTAAATACTGTATTTATTTATTTATTTATTTAGTTTCATTCAATAAAGAGTATCTGCTCTGGTCCAGGTCCTAACTTTCCTTTGAGGAACTTACACTATTGAATGGAAGCCCCAGAGGAGGCAAAATACAGAGAAATAAATTATTATAGTTAGATGCATGCATAGAGTACTGTGGGGACAGAGGAAAACTGTATGTGTGTCAGATTTCAGGGGATTCAGAGAAGGCTTTTTGTTGGGGTGTTTGCTTGAACCGAATTTTGACAGCAAGTAGAAGTTAGCTGGTGAGGATGGAGGATAAGGCATTCTAGGCACAAGACATGAGGCCAAATCGACAGATGCGAGACAAAACAGATTCTTAAAGTATTAAGGGGAGGACAGAGAGATGAGGTTGAATATGTAAACAAAGGGCCCACAATGAAAGGCCCTCTTTCTTACTGTGTTAAATGTTTTGAACTTGATCCTTGAGGCTGTGGTGATCGATGGGTAATTTTAAGTTGAAGATCAGTTTCATGTGGCAAGGTGAGGAATGAATTGTGGTGGAGTAAGGCCTGTTTGATAAAGCTCCAAATTAGTAGTGGGGCTTGAGAGAATAGGATGGATCCAAGATAATGTCAAGATGATGAAACTGGTGTCCAGTTTGATATGTGGGTTGAGGAAAAGGTGGAGTTAAGATGCTTCCTAACTTTATGACTTCCCACAGTAGGAATCCCATGTGGGTTAGCAGGTGACTAAGATCAGCTTGGATATGCCTTTGGGTCACACAGTTGGTGCTCTTCTGTGGGTAACTAGCTACACTGGTCTGGGGATGAGAACAGGATTTTTTTTTTTTTTTTAAGATTTATTTATTTATTTATTTTAGAGAACATGTGAGATCAGGGGTTGGGAGAGAGGGAGAGAGAGAATCTCGGGCAGACTCCTCACTGAATCTGGAGCCTGACTCGGGGCTTGATCCCATGACCCTGAGGTCGTGACCTGAGATGAAATCAAGAGTCCCGTGCTTAACCAGCTGAGCAACTGAAGCACCCGGAGGAGAGGATTTTATGCAGTATAGAGATTAGGATGTTCTTAGCACATAGGTGATAGTTGAAACAGGGTGTATATGGCTGTAGATAACCTAAGAGAGAGTTTCTAGAATAAGAAAGAATAAAACAGGGATGCCTGGGTGGCTCAGTCAGTTAAGCGACTACTGCCTTTGGCTCAGGTCCTGGGATGGAGTCCCATGTCCGGACCTCTGCTCAGCAGAGAGCCTGCTTCTCCTTCTTTTTTTATTTTTATTTTTATTTTTATTTTTTTTATTTAAAAAAAATTTTTTTTTAAGATTTTGTTTATTTATTTGACAGGCAGAGATCACAAGTAGGTAGAGAGGCAGGCAGAGAGAGGAAGGGAAGCAGGCTCCCTGCTGAGCAGAGAGCCTGGACGTGGGGCTCGATCCCAGGACCCAGGGATCATGACCTGAGCCAAAGTCAGAGGCTTTAACCCACTGAGCCACCCAGGTGCCCCCCTGCTTCTCCTTCTCCCTCTGCCTGCCTCTCTCTCCCTCTCTCTCTCTCTCTCTCTCTCTCTCTGTGTGTCAAATAAATAAACAAATAAATAAAATCTTAAAAGACAAAAAAAAAAGAGGAACTCTGGGAAGCACCATCACGTAAGGAAGATGGTCCAATGAAAAAGAATGAGACGGAACAGCCTAATGGACATTGGAGCTCTAGAAGACAAGGAGGTAGGGAATTTTAGGGGAGAATCGTGAACTGTTAAACACCATGGAGAATGGAAGAGAGAGCTCACTAGAGGTTTTAGGAAGGTCTACCAGATAGGCAAGAATCATTAGTTTAGGGGTGCCTGGGTGGCTCAGTCAGTTAAGCGTCTGACTCTTGATTTTCACTCAGGTCATGATCTCAGGGTCCTGGGATATAGCCCCAGTCAGGTTCTGTGCTCAGAAGGGAGTCTGTTGAAGGATTCTCTTGCTCTCCCTCTTTCCCTCCCCCATCCAAGCTCTCTCTCAGATAAATAAATCTTAATAAAATTATCATTGGTTTGTAATTTTACTAGCTTGTATAATTGTGTGACTTTCTGTAGCAAAAGTCAGTAGATCCAAAGATTTTGAATAGTTGGAATGATCCAGTATTTGGATTTTGTTTTGTACTTATGGTAGGAATGCCTTTGAGCTCAAAGGATTAGCAAAACAATGGTTGAAGTGATGGAATGTGAGGTTTGGACTGCATGGAGGTGGGGACCAAGCAGGAGGAGGCTGAAAGAGTGAAAGCAAGTAATTGGTTCTGGGGTTCTTGGCTGGCCCAGTCAGAAGAGCATGTGACTCTTGATCTCAGGGTCGTGAGTTCAAGCTCTATGTTGGGTGTAGAGATTACTAAAAAGATAAATAAATTGAAAAAAATAATTGGTTCAAGAGATTAGAAGTCTGGGCAAAGTGAATATGTAAGTGTATGTAGGCATAAGGGTGATAGCTGATTGAATATTCTGGATTCAGAGAAGAATATTGGAGTTTAAAGTTTTAGGGTGCTAATGGAATGTAGGGTTTGGCCATGGATGTAGATTGCTAAAATGGAGGTGACAAGGAGATATTCAAGAGCAATGAGACTGGTGTGTTGGATGAATCACTCACCTTGGACATGGACCTCAGAAGATCTTGGTAGCCAGAGTGGAGAGATAGACAATGGTTTCTGAGGTTTTAGATCACAGATAGTACTTATCAGTATATATGGGAGATGAAGATACTTGTGTGCCATGACCTCAGAAGTATGGGGGTAAATGGTAAAGAAATGTTCTTCTGGGCCTTGGAGCTTGGAAGGATGATTAGCTTTCACTGAAGTGGCCACTAAAGAAGCAGAGTATAGTTTTCATTAGACCTAAGAAGTAGGGGGACACCTAATGAAGACGCTGAGCATCTAATAAGAAAGTTTGGTGATCATGGTATTAGAGTGCAAGAGGTGAGGACTGGTTAGTGTTTACTGAAGAGGAAGGCAGATGAGGAAGAGGTTAGACTAGACTTGGGTGTGAGTAAGGCTGAAGCATATGAAAATTTTAGAGTTACAAATAGTTTGCATGTCAGGTTTGGACGAAGCTTGTCAGCTTTCATCCATCAAATTATACTAGTTTCTGTTTGTTAGTAGGACAGCAGATAGAGTTCTCTTTTTTTAAAATTTTTTATTTTTTAAAGATTTTATTTTTTATTTCACAGGCAGAGATCACAAGTCAGACAGAGATCACAACAAGTAGGCAGAGAGGCAGGCAGAGAGAGAGGGGGAAGCAGGCTCCCTGCCGAGCAGAGAGCCAGAAGCGGGGCTCGATCCCAGGACCCTAGGATCATGACCTAAGCCGAAGGCAGAGGCTTAACTCACTACGCCACCCAGGTGCCCCTAGAGTTCTCTTTTGAATTTAAGAATAACCTGTCACCAGTGAATGTTTGTTATTTGTCAGAGGAGAGGCAATGGCCTTTTTGCTTTTTGGACTTTTTGAACTTTGGACTTCCAAAATACTTTTCATCACATGGGCTGGCTCTCATGTATTATTAGTAGTAGGTAGGCATATGTGTGTTTTCCTGCGATTTCCTGTGATTTCCCTCCTATTATTTTAGGACTTAGAGTCACATTAAAGAGTCTCTCTCTCTCTTTTTTAAAAAAAATACTTTATTTATGGGGCATCCCGGAGTCCTGGGATCGAGTCCCACATTGGGCTCCCAGGTCCATGGGGAGTCTGCTTTTTCCCTCTGACCTTCTCCCCTCTCATGCTCTCTCTTACTCTCTCTCTCAAATCAATCAATCAATCAATCAATCAATCTTTAGGAAAAAAAAAGACTTTATTTCTTTGACAGAGACACTGTGAGAGAGGGAACACAAACAGGGGGAGTGGGAGAGGGAGAAGCAGACTTCCCTCTGAGCAGGGAGGCCGATGTGGGATTTGATCTCAAGACCCTGGGATCATGACCTGAGTGGAAGGCAGAGGCTTAACGACTGAGCCCCCCACTCCCCACTATTGAGTCTCTTTGTTTCAAGGACAACTCCTCACTCACGCATAATAAGATCGTATTCCTTTCACCTACTCAAGGATTTGGCTCCAGTAGCTCTCTCTCCTGCAAGATTGCATTTCCCTCATTACTAGATTATTCCCTTCAGTATGTAAACATGTGGTTATTTCTCCTATCTTAAAATAATTACCTTTTGGGGCGCTTGGGTGGCTCAGTTGTTAAGTGTCTGCCTTTGGCTCAGGTCATGATGCCAGCATCCTGGGATCGAGCCCTGCATTGGGCTCCCTCCTTGGGGGGAAGCCTGCTTCTCCCTCTCTCACTTCTCCTGCTTGTGTTCTCTCTCTCGCTGTGTTTCTGTCAAATAAATAAGTAAAATCTTTAAAAAAATTTTTAAAAATAATTACCTTTTGATGGGGGTGCCAGAGTGGCTCGGTTGGTTAAGTGTCCAAGCCTTGACCTCAGCTCACGTCTTGGTTTCGGGGCCATGAGTTCAAGTCCCACATTGGGCTCCAAGCTGGGTGTAGAGCCTACTAAAAAACAGTAATAGTAATTACCTTTTGAAGCCCCTCGCTGGCTCAGAAGGTAAAGCATACAGCTCTTGATCTTGGGGTTATAAGTTTGAGTCCCATGTTGGGTGTAGAGATTATTTAAAAATAAAATCTTTAGGGGCACCTGGATGGCTCAGTGGATTAAGCCTCTGCCTTCGGCTCGGGTCATGATCCCAGGGTCCTGGGACCGAGCCCCACATCGAGCCCCACATCGGGCTCTGCGCTCAGCAGGGAGCCTGCTTCCCCCTCTCTCTCTGCCTACTTGTGATCTCTGCCTGTCAAATAAATAAATAAAATCTTAAAAATCTTTAAAGGGTTGGGGGGCTGACTCAGTTGGAGGAAAATGTGACTTTTTAATTTATTTTTTTTAATTTTTAAAAATTTTTATTTATTTATTTTTAGATTTTATTTATTTATTTGTCAGAGAGATAGAGAGAGTATAGGTAGGCAGAGTGGCAAGTAGAGGCAGAGGGAGAAGCAGGCTCCCCGCGGAGCAAGGAGCCCTATGTGGGACTCGATCCCAGGACCCCGAGATCATGACTTGAGCCGAAGGCAGCTGCTTAACCGATTGAGCCACCCAGGAATTCCCCCCGCCTTTCTTTTTTTTTTTTTTTTTTTTAAGATTTTAGTTACCCGTTTGTCAGAGAGAAAGAGAGAGAGAGAGGGAGGGAGGGAGCGCACAAGCATGGGGGAATGGCAGACCGAGGTAGTAACAGGCTCCTCACTGAGCAGGAAGCCCGATGTCGAACTCAACCCCAGGACTGTGGGATTTCGACCCAAGCTGAAGACAGATGCCTAACCCACTGACTCACCCAGGCATCCCTGAGCATGTGACTTTTGATCTCTGGGTTGTGAGTTTGAGCCTTGGTAGGGTTTAGAGATTACGTAAATAAAAACTTAAAAATATAAAATCTTTAAAAACAAAATTTCCTGTCTTTACCCCATTTCCTCCTTACGCCACTGCACAATTTCTGTTTTCCACTTTGTAGCAAATCTTATACTCATGTGTCCAGTAATTTTCTTCTCATTCTTCCTCAGACCGCCTCTACTTGGCTTCCCTCACCACTCCGAAAAAATGTGCTCTTCTTGGTGGCTAATGACTTTGATCATGCTGAATCCAAAGGTCTGTTTTTCAATCCTCATCTCTTACCTGGCCAATTAGCATTTCCACCCCAATTTTCTTGAGATATAATTGACCCATGACATTGTGAAAGTTTAAGCTATGCAATGTGTTGATTTGATACATTTGTAAATTGCAAAATCGTTATCACCATCGCTTCCCCCTTTAGCCTGTCCTATAGTTATCATTTCCTATCAGCATTTTTTGAAACTGTTGATCATGTTCTGCTTCTTGAAGCACTTTCTTCCTGTATTTCTCAAAGGTGCCACAATTCCTAGTCTTTCTTTTACCTGATTATCCCCTTTCAGCTCCCTTACCGGTTCGTTCTTACCTCTCTGACCTCTTAACATTAGAATGCTGCTGGGCTCGGTCATTAGACCTCACAGTCCCTCAATCATATCTTAAATCAGTCTTAAAATACTGGTAATACTCTGTTAGCTGCTCAATTTATATTTTTAGCCTGGGCCTTGTCCTTTGAAATCCAGTCTCTGCGTATCTGGATACCTACTCAGCATTTCTATTTGGATGACCAGTAGAAATCTCAATCTTAGCCTGATTTCTGCCCTGTTCCTGTTTCATCTGTGGTCTTCCTCATCTCAGTTCATGGAAACTCCTTCATTTCTATGACTCTTTCACAGTCCGCACATAAACTATTAGGAAAGCCTGTTGGCTGTACCTTCAGAATGTCTAGAATCTGAGTACTTCTCACCTGCTGCTCTCAGTCTCTGTGTGTGATGTTTTAATAGCCTCTATATTGGTTAGCTGTTATGACCCGCCTTCAAAATCTAGTGTGGTAAAGCCACCATCATTTTTTAGCTTATGATTCTGGGGTTGGCAATTTGGGTTGGGTTTGATGTGGGGGAGGGGGCACTTCTTTTGTTAGTTTCGCCTGGGCTTGCTCATGTAGCAAATGGGGACTAGGTTTGGAGGCTTTGCCTGGGATGATGTGTCTCTGCTGCATGGGCTTCCAGCAAGCAGCCCCATGCCACCTTTTTTTTTTTTTTTTTTTAAGATTTTATTTATTTGACATTGAGAGAGAGATCACAAGTAGGCAGAGAGGCAGGCAGAGAGAGAGGGGAAAGCAGGCTCCCCACCAAGCAAAGAGCCCGATGTGGGGCTGGATCCCAGGACCCTGGGATCATGACCTGAGCCAGAGGCAGAGACTTAACCCACTGAGCCACCCAGGCTCCCCGCCCCATGCTTTTTAACATGGTGGTCTAATGGAAGAAGCAAAAAAAGCAAGAGGAAGCAGCATGGCATTGGGACTAAAAGCCCACAACATCACTTCCTCTGCTGCTGATTAAAGCGGTTACAAGGAAGCCCAGATTCAAGGGGATGGAGAATTAGGTCACATGATTATGAGGGGAGCAGTGAAGCCACTTTGTAAAGAAATGTGCATATAGGAATTGGGAAGAATTTGGGGGTATTTTTGGCAATCTACTGTAGTCTTCTAATTGCTCTATTCTCTCTTTGCCCCTGAAATATTGTCAGCAGAATACTCAAAGTGATTATTTTTAAAACACACATAAAGATTTCTCCTCTTGGGATGCTTGGGTGGCTCAGTCAGTTAAGTGTCTGCCTTCGGCTCAGGTGATGATCCCAGGGTCCTGGGATCGAGTACTGATTTGGGCTCCTCACTCTGCAGGGAGCCTGCTTCTCCTTCTCCCTCTGCCTGGTGCTCCCCCTGCTGTGCTCATGCTCTCTCTCTGACCCCCCTACCCCAAAGATAGGTTTCTTCCTCATCACTTTTCCAGAACCCTCTAATGGCTTACCAAAGTAAAAGGCAAAGTCTTTGCAGTGGTCTTTGAGGGCTGCCGCCATCTGACTCCTTTGTTCCTTCCCTACTTCATTTCCAGCTACTCTGCCCTCAGTCACTAAACCTGCTCTATTAGCCTCGTTGCTGTTCCTCAGACTTTAAGGATACATTCTCCGACCGTGGTTTTTGTATTGCTACTCCTTCTGCCTGGAATCCTCTTCTTAGAGACGGGACTCCTTTACTTCAGTTAAATCTTTGCTTATGTGTGAGCTTCTCACTGACCATTCTTTGTAAAATTAGAACCCCTTTCTATCTGTCTCCCTTTCCTGCTTTACTTTTGTGTATAGACCTTATCTTATAAAATGCTGTATCATTACTGTTTTCCTTATTTTTGTTTTGCCTCTGTTAGGAATGTAATCCCTTGTAAAGGTAGGGACTTTTGTTTTTTATTTCTTTTTTAAAAATTTTTATTTATTAGAGAGAGGATAAAGAGAGGGAGAGAGAGTGCATGGGGGGAGGGAGAGGGAGAATCAGACTCCCCACTGAGCAGGGAGGCCAATTTGGGGCTCGATCCCAGGACCCCAGGATCATGACCTGAGCTGAAGGCAGTTGCTTAATCCACTGAGCCACCCAGGTGCCCTAAGACAGGGACGTTTGTATCTCTCTTAGGACAGCATCTGACACAAGTAGCATCTAGTAGATATTTGTCAAATGAATGAAATGTAGGTTTTTGTTACTGAAATTTTTTCAGGTATCTGGGTATCTCTTCCATGTTTTATGGAAGAGCTCTTGAAACAGATTCTGGCTATTACCCAAGGAAATTTGTGGCCTCTTCTTGCAAGTATGTATGTATGTATGTATGTGTTTACTTACTTATTTATTTATTTATTTATTTATGCAAGTACTTTTGTGATCCTGTTTTTTTTTAGAGCCAAGTTGTTTTTCCATATCCAAGCTCTTTATTCTTTGGAAGAAGAATGTCCTGTTCTCAAATCAGCTGCACAGAATACCTGTTCTTTTTTTTAAAGATTTTATTTATTTATTTATTTGACAGAGATCACAAGTAGGCAGAGAGACAGGTGGAGGGGAAGAGGGTAGAGGCTCCCCGCGGAGCAGAGAGCCTGATGTTGGGCTCGATCCCAGGACCCTGAGACCATGACCTGAGCCGAAGGCAGAGGCCTAACCCACTGAGCCACCCAGGCGCCTCCAGAATACCTGTTCTTTAGGTACTTTCTAGCTGCCTCTTCACTTTGAGTTGTAAATCATAACATTTTTGTTCAAAGTGAAGCTGAAACTTTATATGTGAAAGGGACAATCTGAGATAGAAAATTTTCAAACCTTTTCTTGAACTCTTGGACCTTTTTCTTCTATCTTCAGGAAAAAGAGGTATTTTTTCAGTCAAAACAGAGTTATGTTAAATTCTAATTTATAACATAGTCTTAAATCATTCTGACCCGTGAAGCATGAGCATAACCTTTGAAATTAGTGATTATGAATGAAAATGATAATCTCTTAAGTGCCTCAGCCTTCAGTTTATTTTTGTATTTTGGTTTTGTTGCATATTGTCAGGGAAATCTTCATTCATATTGATTGGCTGTTGCAAGCAATAATAATCTTTTTTCTCTCCAGTTCATTATAATCTTACAGTCTCTGGTTACCTAGTTTCCTGTGGAAAATTTTGAACTCACACATAAATAGGGACTATAATAAATGAACTTAAATGAAATTAATGCTTTGTTGATCTTGTTTTGTTTCTCTAACATTTTTCCTCCTCCAGCTTTTTCTGCAAAAATAATTATTTTTAATTAATATCTTAAGTTACTTTAATTAAAAATTATTCTTAAGTGTAACAATTTCATTTTAAACATAATTTCTATGCCATTATCATACCCCAAAAAAGTAAAAGTAACACTGATTTCTCAACATTATCTGATACTCAGTCCCTCCCTATTTCAGAATTTCTTGGTTATGCCAAGAATGTCTTATTACAGTTGTTTTGTTGGTGTCAAAATCCAAATAATGCCCCCAGATTGTATTTGGTGATTAAGTCTCTTAATCACTTAACCTGTAATAGTCCCTCCAGCCTTTCTTTTTTGTATGTCATTGAGTTGTTGGAGAATCAGTCACTTGTCCAATTAAATGTCCCAAATTCTGAGCATATTGTTCCTCCCCTGGTTTTTGTTTACTTTGTTCTTCTATGTCTTGAGTTTTCTATAAATTGGTGGTTAAATATGGAAAGCTGTATGGGGTGATTTTGAAATGCTTTAGGCGGGAATATTCTGAGAGGGTTCCATGTATGTCTTCTTATCCTGTCACAACATGAGGACACAGCATCTGGTTTTCTTCTAGTGATGCTAAGATGAATGAATGGATTCCAGTGGGGTCATCCTGATCCCTTTAATAATGAAGTTCCCATCCTCCTTTAACTTAGTAGTTTCAGCAATGTTTGATGTTTCATTCACAAATCAATTATATATATATATATATATATATTTTTTTTTTTTTTAAGATTTTATTTATCTGACAGAGAGAGACACAGTGAGAGAGGGAACACAAGCAGGAGAAGTGGAAGAGGGAGAAGCAGGCTTCCCGCCGAGCTGGGAGCCCGATGGCCCGATGTGGGGCTCGATCCTAGGACCCTGGGATCAGGACCTGAGCCGAAGGCAGTCACTTAACGACTGAGCCACCCAGGCGCCCCAAATCAATTATATATTAAAATGACTTCATATCTTTAACGTTTTTTTTCTTTGAAGAAATGAATACTTTCAAATTATCTTTACATTTCTTTTTACAGTATCACTTTACAACCAAATTTTTCCCTCCCCCGATTCTAAATTTATTTCCATTCGCCATGGTTTTAGAATGTCTGGGACATTTAACATAAAGCTCGGAAGGAGATATAAAGTAGAAGGGACAGAGAAGGCTGGGGGAATGGGGACGTAAGGGTTCTCTACCCACCTACCTGCTGGTTAACCTGTCTTCGCTCTCTCCTTTGGGCCTGGTGGGCCACAGAAGCCTAATGGGGATTGGAAAGTGGGTGGGACTGGGGCAGTGTGGACAGCAGCCTTGGTATTGGATATGAGCTGAGTATAAATAGAAGCTGGAGCTAAGCATACACATTTTTTTGTTGTTGTTGTTTATTTTTGTTTATTTTTTAAAATTTCTTTTCAGTGTCTCAGAATTCATTGTTGATGTACCACACCCAGTGCTCCATGCAGTCCGTGCCCTGCATAATACCCACCACCAGGCTCACCCAATCCCCCCCCCAAAACCCTCAGTTTGTTTTCAGAGTCCACAGTCTCTCATGGTTCGTCTCCCTCTTCGATTTCCCCCAACTCATGTCTCCTCTCCATCTCCCTGTGTCCTCCGTGTTATTTCTTAAGGCATACACATTTTTAACATTTACTGTGTATAGTCAAGATTGGCCTCAGATAAATTTGAGATGTATACAAAGCTTCTACTTTGTATTTTGCACCCTTTATCATGTAAACTTTCCTTGCTGGGATGGACAGAAATTGTACCCCAAGGACGCGGGAGACTTGTGCATGGCTGCCTTGCTTTATTTATTTATTTATATATTTGAAAATACTTTATGTATTTGAGAGAGAACACATGAGAGGCACAAGTAGGGAGAGAAGCAGACAGGGAGGGAGAAGCAGACTCCCCGCCGAGCAGGGAGCCCCTATTGGGCTCCATCCCAGGATCCCAGGGTCCTGGGCTGGCCAAAGGCAGACACTTAACTGACTGAACCACCTGGGTGCCCCTGCTGTATTGTTTTAAAAACAATCTTTAGGGGCGTCTGGGTGGCTCAGTGGGTTAAAGCCTCTGCCTTCGGCTCAGGTCATGATCCGAAGGTCCTGGGATCCCGCATTGGGCTCTCTGTTCAGCGGGGAGCCTGCTTCCTCCTCTCTCTCTGCCTGCCTCTCTGCCTACTTGTGATTTCTATCTGTCAAGTAAATAAATAAATCTTAAAAAAAAAAATAAAAACAATCTTTAGTCTTGTGCATCTATGACTGCTTCTTTCTTTCAGTTGTCTGAACTTTTAAAAACCTTGGTGTCCTCCTCTGCTCTTCTTGCCTTCCACATTCTATCCATTAGCAAGTGTTGTCAAGAAATATGAAAGTCTGACCTAGTCTCACCATTTTTGCTGCTGTTCTTCTCCAAGGCAACGTGGTTTCTCTCCCAGATTATTGCTGTAACTGCCTCACTGGTCTCTTTTTTTCCATCCTTGCCCATTCTTGGTCTGTTCTTCAGAGAAGCCAGAATGATCTTTCAAAAATGGTAGTCAAGTCTGCCATCTGTCTGTCCCAAACCCTCTAGGACTTCCGGTCTTACTCACGAACCCTGCAGGCTTACAGTGTCCTGCAGAGATTTAGGTGATCTGGGCCCCTGGTCACTCTGTCCTCTGTCCCCTGGCGCAGCTTGCTCACATGCACCAACCGTGCTGGTGTCCTTGGTCTTCCCTGAATTTGCTAAGCCTGCTTCTCCCTCAACATTGTTGCCTTTAGTGTTTCTTCTGTCTGGAGTTGTCTTTTCCTTCTGGTCTCTGTCCAAAAGCCCACTCTTGAAAAGGCTTTTCTTTATTCTTTGGCAGGTGCCAAAACATAAGACTGCCCTAAAATTTATCTATGGATGATGTCATTTTTTGGGGGGAGTAATAAGGTTGTATGTGCATTTGGAAAATTAAAAGAAAGTAAACTCTGTACTATAATTGAAGCAATTAAAAATACCTAACTTTTATAAACTTTCAGTTATGCTAGAATAAGTTCTAGAGATCTACTGTACAACAATATGGTATTGTGCACTTCAATGTTTGTTAATAGAGTAGATCTCATGTAAAGTTTTCTTACCACAAAACCCAAACCAAAAGACACAAGAAAACTCTGGAAGGTGTTGCATATGTATTTCCTTGAAGTTAATGATGGTATCATGGAGGTGTTTACGTATGTGCACACTCATCACATTGTACACTTTAAACGTACATTTCTTTTTATATCTATTACTATACAATAACTGTTAAAAAAAAATACCTACTCTCTCAACTGAAGCTAACATACTTGATTAAAATGAGATGGGAGAAAGTCGAACACACCGGAGAACACTTAATTTTTTTCAGGGACAGATGGATTAATTTGCTGGCAAACAATTTAGAATCAAAGGTAATTCTGTTAGCTTACTTATTTGGAACTCTGTAGGACCATTATAGCTTCTAATAACTCAAAGGTGTGACTTTCTCATTAAATAGCTCTTAATAAGCAGTGTAATTGGATCGAGTGAGACTTTTATCTTGGTGTGTGCTGTGGCAAAACCGGCTCTTTAGACAGTGATAAAAGACCATGGGTGCAAGTGAATAAATAAGATCACTGATTTTTTTTTTTTTATTGCAACCCCAAAATTGACTGTATGGTTTTATTTGAAGAGAACTAATAATTTTTACTTGGTGTAAAAAAAAAGTAATGGAGGGGTTCCTGGGTGGCTCAGTGGGTTAAAGCCTCTGCCTTCAGCTCAGGTCATGATCCCAGAGTCCTGGGATTGAGCCCCGCATCGGGCTCTCTGCTCGGCAGGGAGCCTGCTTCCTCCTCTCTCTCTCTCTCTCACTCTCTACCTTTCTCCTACTTGTGATCTCTGTCAAATAAATAAATCTTAAAAAAAAAAAAAAGTAATAGATACCCATTGCCGGGGTGGCGGGGGGCGGAATTAAATGTAGCAGATATAAGGAGGGATGTGATAGGTTGTGATCTCGTATCATCCTATTCTCCAGAGAGGAACTTGTTAATATTTTCCACATTCACCATTTTTTTTCCTTAATCTTATGTCTTTATATATATGGTTTAAACTTGGTTGTGTTCATGATTGTGTGTAATAATTTCTTTTTCTCACTCTATGGTAAGCATTCCTTTAGTAAAACTCCTTGTAAATGTATTTTTCATAACTGATCGGTATTTTATCTGCATGTTCCTTAGCTTACCTTTTCGATCAGTGAATAATTTTACACAAAAGGTGGTTGCTTTTAAGCCTTTTGTATTCTCCTGCTTTTGAAATGGGAAGTGAATAGGACTTGACAACTCTGTGCCACACTTTGGGTGGTAGCCGAGAAATGCCAGACATAAGGATACTCAGCAGGGGGTACCTGGGCCACCCGCTTCCATACAGAGTGGGTTAGTTTCCACCCACCTCAGACTTTCAGCTTCATTGTGCTAAGTTCCCTCTGGAATTGAGTTTGCTGGGTGGGACTTAGGGAGACTCTTCCGGTCCTGGGCGCCGGTGCTGGTTCTCCCTTATTTCTGTGGCTTTGAGGACTTTGGCATCAGTTTGGAGGTAAGCCTGGTTGGGAGCAATTTCATAGTGTATGCATTTGGGCTGGGAGGCAGAAGTAGTCTTCAAGGTTGAGGGGCACCTGGGAGGCTCAGTGGGTTAAGCATCTGCCTTTGGCTCAGGTATGATCCCAGGGTCCTGGGATCGAGCCCCCACATTGGGCTCCCTGCCTGGAGAGGGAAGTCTGCTTTTCCTTCTGCCTGCCATTCCCCTTGCTTGTGTGCTCTCTCTTGCTATGTCTCCCTCTGTCAAATTTAAAAAAAAAAAAAAAGAAAAAAAAAAAGAAGTAGTCTTTGAGGTTAAAATGAAGCTCTTTGAACATTGGGCTTCTTGTGAGCTGCTGGTCTGTAAGAGCGGCTGCTGCTGTTCATGTAGTCTGTCATATACGTCCAACACAGTGTTGGAAAGTTCCATTGAAACTGTACAGAAAAAATTGTAGGTATTGGTTTTAAAACTTGAGAAATTAAAAAAAAATTCTCACAAGGAGCTACATGTTCCTCTTCCTCCTCCTCTACTTGCTCTCCTCCTCCTCTTCTTTGTTTAAATATGATCTTAAAATTAACTCTCTGAAAGACGTTCCCTAAGCTGTACTCTGCCAACTGGATATCAGCATTTTCGAGGAGCCTCTTCTAATTCTTGCATATGTTGCTTGGTGTCTCCGTGCTAACATGAAATGATTTACTAATGGGCTTCTGCCCAGGACAGTTGTGAAGGTTAACTAGTCTCTGATTATTAAGCACCCTACAAATAAAAACAGCCACGAATAATGCTGGCTGTGTAAGAGAAAATTAGTAAGTGTTACTTCGTTGGGTAATTACATGCTTAAAATGCCTTTTGCCCCAGTGGGAAATCCACAGAGGTGATACTGTGGGTTTCTAACGGGTTGTAATACATAGCAGATTATGAGCCTAGCTATGATAAATAATAGCTGTCAACCAAAGCGTTCATGTAAAACTTATGATGTATTCAAGTAACAAAGACCCATTTTCCATCTCTATTAGATTCAGCTGGAAACAGTGAAGAACGAGTCTTGTGAGCTTTTGCCTGTGGTCTTTGACCTTCCCCCCCCTTTTTAAAAGAAAATGTACCAAAATGAATAACAGTGTAATAAAAGCTCACTAATCTGGATTCTGCTGATTTAGGGTTTGGACGTGATACATCTTTATACTACCTATACAAAAGTTACTTGCTCAGTTAAAAAAAAGCCGGGAGGAAGGGCTGTGTCTAAAAGGAATGAATTATTTTCAAATCCTGAATGTGATGGTAAGTGAATTCAGGTTACTGCGTTAACTTGACAATAAAGTTGTTTACATATTAATTTTTCTCCTTCTGTTTCTTATTAATTTACTTAGGGTCTTTGTTTTGGGAGTCTTCATTAGTGGGAAAGATTGCAGATTCTTTCCCAGTTTCTGTTTTGGAAAGTTGATTGGAAAGCAAAAGAAACAGAATTCTGATTCTAACATTTTTTGAGTCTGTTGTCTATTCGCTACTGTGCTAAACACAGCAACTCAAAAACACTGACTAACTGGTTATTGCACTCTGGGCCCAGCAGTGGTGAACAAGACCCAGCTGTTTCCCTCAAGAAACTAAAAAATCCGGGGAAAAAAAGGCAGCAGTCTTGGTCAGTGAGGAACCCTTCCTGCCTGACTTCTTCATTAGTGTGCGAGCAGGTCCAGCTGCTGTGGGCGTGGAAGCTAAACCCCTCTGTGACCAGATCTACATCTTGAGGATGGCTGACAATCTTTGCAGGGGTGGAAGGCACATAGAGATTGTCCGAGTCTAGCTCTGCCGTGCACCTTATCCTCTTCTTCTTGCCTGGAAGATGATGCCAAGTTGTAATTCAAGCCCTGTTTCATGAGACAGCAGCGGGAACTGAGAAGGAACACACAGTGGTTTCCATTTGATCTTTCCAGAACATTCCACCATTATTTCAAACTCTGTATTTTTACAAGTGAACTCATCCGCACAGAACTTTCCATGTCTCGTGGAGCTGTGTTTCAGCCTGTCACAGGGTGGGGCTGCCTGCCAGCCAAGCGTTCAGTTGTGGAAGTGTGGCCGTCTGTGTCTGTGTGGTAGTGTTTGAGCACTTGTTTGGGCAAATAAGTGCTTTCATCTATTTCAATGAATATTGAATTATTATTTTTAAAAAATGGAAAATGGCTTTTTAACAAATTGTGCGTGCTGAAGAAAATGGGCGGAGACTGTAAATGGGAAAGTGTTGTTATCAGCGGCAGGAAGCAGGGACTGAACTACAGAAGATCTACACTAATTATAGCGACAAAAAGAGCCAATCTTTATTGTTCGTTAGGTGCCCATTGTACTTAAACTGAATGGTCATTGATGAAATGAAAATATAAAATCAAGAACACATACAAACGTGGGAGATAGACTGCAGGTGATGGTACCACAGGAGAGGGTAGGTTTAGGTGGATCACTTTTGTGTTTTGTGGTCAGCATGGGACCCCCCCTTTTTTTTTTTAAAGATTTTATTTATTTATTTTACAGACAGAGATCCGAAGTAGGCAGAGAGGCAGGCAGAGAGAGAGGAAGAAGCAGGCTCCCCGTGGAGCAGAGAGCCTGATTCGGGGCTCGATCCCAGGACCCTGAGATCATGACCTGAGCCGAAGGCAGAGGCTTTAACCCACTGATTTTTATTTTTAAGCCTTCTCCACACCCAGTGTGGGGCTCAAACCTACAACCCTGAGACTGAAAGTTGTGTGCTCCACTGACTGAGCCTGCCAGGCGCCCTGGGACACCCCTTTAATTATGTAACTTTTGCACATTAGACTGGCTTATGTGTTTTTAGGCTTGCAGTAGATACAAAGATAAAGAGTTGTTTGCATATGCTAATGGACTACTTTGCAACCCTGATTTAACAGGTAGACCCATACCCCTGTTTTCTTTTCTTTTCTATTTTAAATTTTCTTGCATTAGAGATTTGCTTAGATACACTGCGCGCTCTCTCTCTCTTTAAAGATTTTATTTATTTATTTGACAGAGACACAGCGAGAGAGGGAACACAAGCAGGGATAGTGGGAGAGGGAGAAGAAGGCTTCCCACTGATTAGGGAGCCCGATGCTGGGCTGGAGCCCGATGCTGGGCTCGATCCCAGGACGATGGGATCATGACCTGAGCTGAAGGCAGCTGCTCAACGACTGAGCCACCCAGGTGCCCCTACTTTTTAAAGGGAGGCTTGATTCCCTGGGATGCAGCAAGATGTAATAGAAAAAGTAAGGTGTTGGATTCAGACTCAGAATAGTAATGGCTAATGTTTTAAAAGTGTTTGTTATGTGCCTGGTTATGAGGGAAGCGCTCTAATGGACTCTCTCAGTTTTACAAAAACTCTGTGTCAACGCTCCTTTCTCGAGTAGCGGTTAAGAATGTGAGCTCTGGAGGCAGATTGCGCGGTTCATGCTCGTGCTCTGCTTCTTACATAATTAGGCAATTAATTTTGACCTCTCTTTGCCTCCCTTGGTTTTTTCACATGAAAATGAGGATAATAATAGTACTCATGTCATGTGGTTGTTTTGAATATCGGGAGCGAGAAGACACGGAAAGAGCTTCGACAGTGCCTGCCTGGCACATGGTAAAGCTCAAGAAATCCTGGCTGCTAATACGGCTGTATAACCCTGGGCAAGAGGCTTTCTCTCTGAGCTCCTGTTTTCTCCCGCGGGAAGTGGGAGGTAGTGATACCTACCTCAGAGTTACTGGGAAGAGCTGGGGGGATTAGCCATTTAAAGTGTTTTGTGGAGTGCTAGACCCCTAGGAACTGTTTGGTCCGCCTTAGCCTTCTAAATCCTAGGTCTGGCTGTGGTTATTCAGTGCATCTTTATTGAACAGGATCTTATGTGCTGAGGTTACAGTGGTGAGAAAGAGAGACCAGTCCCTGCCCGCGAAGAGTTGGCCTTTCACTGGGAGGCGCGTGGGGCTCTGCACTTAGCATAGAGCCTGCAGAAGATTCTTGCTCCTTCTCCCTTTGCTCCTCCTGTTCGTGCTCTCTCTCTCTAATAAATGTATCTTAAAAACCAAAACAAAACAGAAATTTAATTCTTATAGTTCTGGAGGCTGACAGTATGAGATTAGGGTGTCAACATGATTGAATGAGGACACTTTTCCTTGGGTCATAGGCAGTGACTTCTCCTGGTGTCCTTATAGTGTGGAAGGCCTCAAAAACTTATAGAAATTTTCAAACATACATAAAAGTAGAATAGTATTATGAACTTGAATGTACTTGTCTGTTATCAACCTTTAGACATTCTTGTGCCCCTTTGAGGGTAAGCGAAGTATTTTACAGAAAATTCCTTATGTCAGTATCCCTAAATACTTCACTTTGTTCCATATTGATATTTGTTAAGAAGTAAATTATTTTAGAGAACCAGTGCACAAAATTAGAGTCGTTTTTGAGGGGAGGAGATACAAGTAAAATACGTATAAAATACATTCTGTGATGGTGCTTTAATAAATTCTAGTTAACTGAATGGTATTTGAAGTAAGATTATGACTATGGAGATTTTAGCGATTTATTTATTTTTATTTTAATTTAATTTTATTTATTTATTTTTAAAGATTTTATTTATTTATTTGACAGATAGAGATCACAAATAGGCAGAGAGGCAGGCAGAGAGAGGAAGGGAAGCAGGCTCCCTGCGGAGCAGAGAGCCAGAAGCGGGGCTCTATCCCAGGACCCTGAGATCATGACCTGAGCTGAAGGCAGAGGCTTTAACCCACTGAGCCACCCAGGCGCCCTAGATTTTAGCTATTTAGATTAGACATTTATTCAGTGAGATCTTTATAATGATTGGTATCTGTTTTATTACAAATGAACTGTAAGGATTATTTTGATTATTTTATATCAACATAAAAAATTTATTTTAAAAATGTAGAGAGCAATTCAAGTATTCTTTGAAAGAGAGATATTTAAAAATTGTAATAGAAAAAAATCATCTGGGGCTACCTGGGTGGCTCAGTGGGCTAAGCCTTTGCCTTTGGCTCAGGTCATGATCTCAGGGTCCTGGGATCGAGCCCGCTTCGGGCTGTCTGCTCAGCAGGGAGCCTGCTTCCCCCCCACCCCTGCCTGCCTCTCTGCCTACTTGTGATCTCTCTGTCAAATAAATAAATAAAATCTTTAAAAAAATCATCTCAAAAAGGAGCTAATTTGAAGACTTTTGAAGACTTAGATTGGATACTGTAAAAATTCTTGATAAGTAAATCTTTAGATTTTTAAAAATAATTTTCCATCTGTATTCCCTATTATATTTAGCACATACACATATATGACACTTCAAAAAGATTATTCGAGAATAATTGGAGAAAAAATTGTAAAAAATTAGGCATTATTCAAGGAGGTAGTTTTGTTTTTTTACTTTAATGCCTGGTTCTCTTGGACAGCAGTCAGTTCTAACTTGGAATTTCCTGCCTTTGGTCTTATTTTAGACTCCCATTTCAAAATCTGTGAGTAAGTAGCATGTGACATAAGTTCAGAAAGAACTAAACTATAAAGGCAGGAATTTGATGGCAGTTGGATACATTTCAGTAAATTGCAACCGGTGAGATCATCAGAATTCACAGTCACCTGAATTCGGTCAGCGCTTGAATTCTAGATCCTAAAACTCCTGGGGCATGGCCAGTATTGGAATGTGCTGGTCATGCCTTATGTTACTACTGGTGGTCCAGGGATACGCTGGGTTTGAAGTGAAAAACCTCCCTTTTCACCTGAACTGCCAGGCTGGTTAGCCTTTGTGGCAAGTTGCTTAACTTCCTTGACATTCAGTTTCTTCATTTCTCTAGTGAAAAAAAGGTATGGAAGGGAGATAGTCTCAGGTCTACTGTATTATTAAGGAAGTCTTATCTACTGTAACAAAGAAATCCCAGAATGCCCTAGTTTGTACAAAGTAGAAAATTCTTTTTCATATAATAGCTGGAGTTCCAGGTATGTAGTTCTGCTTCATGTTATTATCTAGGGATCTGGTTCCTTCCATGTTGTTTCTTCAACAGTGAGCGAGGGGCATTATCTTCATGCAGAGAGTGGAGGAAGCAGGCGGTAGTCTGGAGGGGCCAAGTTACGTTTGTTAAAACTCTGGAGAGAATTTGATCACACACGTGGTCGTACCTAAGTGTGCTTGAGGTTGGGAAATGTGATGGAGCTGGTCAGGCTACCATTTTATTGATAGAGAAGGAGGAGACCACAGAGAGTGAAGGATAGTTAGCTATCTCCACCACATCTATGCAGTTCCTTTCTCTGATTATAATTTTTTTCTTTTTTAAAGATTTTTATTTATTTGTCAGAGAGAGAGAGAAAGAGCAGCAGTCAGAGGGAGAAGCAGGCTCCCCGCTGAGCAGGGAGCCTCATGCGGGACTCGATCCCAGGATTCTGGGATCATGACCTGAGCTGAAGGCAGATGTTTAACTGATTGAGCCACCCAGGCGCCCCTCTGATTATAATGTTGACAACATGTCTTCATCACACCACCTAGTTGCCCTCTACCTTGGGTTGATTTTGAAATTACTCATTAATCTGAAAGTATTTTCTATTCTTTGCTTAATTTTTTGATGACTTAGTGGTCTCCGTTTTTCTTATACTTGCTCTGTAGTATTACAAACTTCCATTGTGATTTCCCCATGATCTTGTCATTTTTATGGATCTTACAGTGAGGAGGGCCCTAATTGTCTTGTCCTGCTAATTTGAGAGTACAGGTGGCAGTTGGATTTCAGAGCTTTTGAAGCAAGAACTGAGACTAAGCTTGATTTTTAGCAGGTATCAGGATATGGTACAGGGTGAATGAAACAGACTCCAGCTGCCAGATTCTGGAGAGCATGTGGAGAAGCAGTTAGGGTCCAGGAAGTGGTAGGTGAGAAGCTGTGCAGGCAGAAGGACAAGGAAGACTAAGTATTGGATTGCAGAGCAGGGTGGGTGGTTGAAAAGAATAGATGGGTTTTTTTCCCTTCCTTTTTTTTTTTTTTTAAGGTTTTATTTATTTATTTGATGGAGAGAGACACAGCAAGAGAGAAGGAACACAAGCAGGGGGTAATTCGGGGCTCGATCCTAGGATCCTGAGATCATGACCTGAGCTGAAGGGAGCCGCTTAATGATTGAGCTACCCAGGTGCTCTGTTTTTTCCCCTCCTTTAAGAAGCTGGGCAAAATAACTAGGAGAGACAAGAATATACCCATAAGCCACAGTCTTGCTAAACTTACAAGATCAGCTCAAAGTTATTGATGGCACCATCAGTTTTTGTGTTTCTGAAACAGGGGTCCCCATTAGTGAATGAAGTATGTATTTTTATCAGTCTGCTAATGTAAACTCTTCATAGCTTTGACTTAGTGGCTGTAGATTGCTTCCCTGAGTCCTTCCTATAAAGGGATTTGGTGGTCAAGGGTGCTCAAAGTCCCGTTTCTCTGTGATTATCAGACACTCCCTCCAACAACCCATCCCCATCTACCCCGCATAATCCTGTGCTGGAGTCCCATAGCGAGTGGGAATGTAATTAGATGGATCTCTTGTTTTCCAGATTGTATACTTCGTTGGAAGTTTGACACTAAACGCTTTTGTGTGATGTATGGTTGTGTATTTCCATATCCCAGAGAAAGCTGAAAAACTGAAGTGTGCTATCTATCTGCTGCTCCTTTATTATCTCTAGAATGCAGGTGATAGGTTTATTTTCTTGGAAATATTCTTAGGGTGCTGGAGCATCTTGGCAGATAAGGTGATAATTGCTCAAGTTAAACAAATGCTTTGATTCCCTTGGAACTTAAAGGCCTCATTAAAAATTCCCTTTCTGATTTAGGTGTAGACAGCCAAAAAAGGCACTGTGACAGGTTGGAAATAAATCTTTAAAAATCAAACACTTTTTTGTAACAAGGGGTTTATGGAGCGTATTGTGAGCATTCTCATTCTTTTATAAAAAATGTCATGGGAAGAAGTAATACATAAATTGTTTTCTTTAATGCATGAAATGCCCAAGGGAAGTTGAGATTAGAAATAAAGTAGGACAGAAGCTAGACTGCCAATGCTAAAGCAAGTATTATGTATTCTTCTTCTTTTTTTTTTTGAAATTCCCTAAGAGAATACGATGTTCTGATACCTTGAAAGGCCAAATGGTTGTGATTAACCTTGAAGTTTAAGTCTCCAGCAGATGAAAGACAGTTGCAGTTTGTAGCCCAAGGATAGCAAATCAAGGGTGATATCAAATCATAATGCAGCTTGGGGAGTGGTTTTTAGAATGCTTTGTGGCCATTTATTCGAAAGGTTGAGTGGTTTTACTTGAAAAAATGTACTTAAAAAATGTATTCGTTCTCTAAAGTGTCACATGGATCTTGGGGCTGTCTTTTGTAAACTTAGGTGTTTGTCACCTGTACTCAGGTAGTTTTTTTTTTTTTTTAAGATTTTATTTATTTATTTGACAGACAGAGATCAGGCAGAGAGGCAGGCAGAGAGAGAAGGAAGCAGGCTCCCCGCTGAGCAGAGAGCCCGATGCGGGGCTTGATCCCAGGACCCCGGGATCATGACCTGAGCCGAAGGCAGTCGCTTAACCAACTGAGCCAGCCAGGCACCCAAAGTCATTCTTTCTGTATGGTTTGGCTTTTTCGCTGCACGGTAAGCTATTAGCCTAACCAGCTGCTCATCTGTCCCCAAAGCATTTTGGAATTCCACCATTCTGGGCCTGGATCCGAGAGCATAACCTCAAATTTTCTTCTCTTTCTCTCTATCACTGTTGACATTTGGGTGAGTCTCTTCTGTGATATGTTTATAAGCATCTGCTACCCTGGAGAGTCTGAAGTCTCCTTTTTACTGAGTTAGATTAGATCATCAGAAAACTGTCCTTGCACTCCATTTGCTGAGACTCTTTTGCTGAATTACATGGTATGTTATACCCAGGGCTTTATCCAGGGTTTGTTTAAAAAAGTCATATGAAATTCCCTTTAGCTTACGTTATTGAGAATGTTGCTTATTATACACTCTGTATTCCATATGTAAAGGCTAACCTGAGAAATTTCCTTCAGAGGTTAGGGGCACAAAAAGCTTGTTTTCTTTGATGAAAGGTGCTTCTCCCTGCACCCTCCCATCTTTTAGATAATAAAAGATGTATTATTTACTATATATATATGTATATATATATGCCATGTAATATATGTTATTACTATTATATATTATATAACATATGTTATAAATGCTATAACATATAAAATATAACATATGTAGTATAATATAATACTATAATAATATATATATTTATTTATTTATTTTGCTTGGGAGCATGGGGCCAAATTTGGATGTCAGTGTTAGCAGTTGTGTCAACACATTTTATGAATTAATTTAAAAAATAGTCACAAATTAAACCAGGAGTCAGCAAACTACTGCCTACCCTCCTCCTGTGCTTTTCAGAAAAGTTTTATCAGGGCACAGCTATAGTCCATCGCTCATGGCTATGACTGCTTGTATGCTACTGCGGTAGATTGAGTAGCTTGCTGTCTGACCCTTTAGAAAAAGAAATATTTCCGTTCCCAATGCAAATAGTCACAGGATGGTATGTGCCAGCCAGAACACTGCAATAATGTAAAACAAGGTGACTTCTAGAAAATGTGGCTACTTGGGAAAGGCTTAGCAGCAAAGATGGTCTATGAAGGAAATTTCATCTTTAAATAGTGGGAACATACAGAGAAGGGCATTTTATGGGGACGGAAACAGCATAAGCAAAATTCCTTAGGAATGAGCACAGTTTGAGCAACAGGGGACTAATTTGAAAGCCATTGTAGCCCAGTTGAAATTAGACAGCGGTGACGATGGAGCTGACTGGGAGAGATGCTTGACGGAGGGCTTAAAGGCCAGGAATCAGAATGTGCCTTTAATCTGACAGGCTAGTGAAACCTCTGAAGTCTTCGCAGGGAAACAATGTGATGGAAATTGCATTTTAGGACAGTTCGTCTGCCAGCAGTGTATGGGATCCGCTCATGCGTGGAGGTCCCCGGGACTAAGCAGTTACTGAAGTGAGTTGAGTGGAGGAACTGGTGTGAGGAGGGTAGAAATGGGGAGGAGAGGTAGGCTCTCAGGTGTTGGGAGGGATGAAAGCGACTTTGTGATTGAACGGCTGCAGAGGAAGCAAGGAACTCTTGAGAGAACTGGGAGAAGTGGAACCAAAATGGTAAATGTGTTTGTGAGAGAAGATAGGTTCTCTTTTCTTCCTCCTTCCTTCCCTCCCTCCCTCCCTCCCACCCTTCCTTTCTTCCTATTTGAAGATTTTTTTTAACTTATTTAAATTCAATTAGTTAACATACAGTATATCATTACTTTCAGTTTAGGTCAGTGATATCAGTCTTATATAACACCCAATGGTCATTACATCACGTGCCCTCCTTAATGCCCATCACCCAGTTACCCCATCTAACCCTCTCCAGCACCTTAGTTTGTTTCCTATAGTTAAAAGTGTTTGTCTCCCTCTCTGATTTTGTCTTATTTTTCCCTCCCTTCCCCTAATGATCCTCTGTTTTGTTTCTTAAATTCCACATATGGGTGATACCATGTGATAGTTGTCTTTCTCTGATTGACTTATTTCGCTCAGCGTAATACCCTCCAGTTCCATCCACACTGATGTAAATGGGAAGATTTCATCCTTTTTGATGGCTGAGTAATATTCCATTGTACTTACATACCACATCTTCTTTATCCATTCATTGTGGATGGGCATCTGGGCTCTTTCCACAGTTTGGCTATTGTGGATATTGCTGCTATGAACATTGGGGTGCAGGTGCCCCTTCAGATCACAACGTTTATATTCTTTGGGTAAATACCTAGTAGTATTTTCAGCATTTTGAGGAACCTCGGCACTGTTTTCCAGAGTGGCTGCACCAGCATTCCCACCAATAGTGTAGGAGGGTTCCCCTTTCTCTGCATCCTTGCCAACACCTGTTGTTTCCTGACTGGTTAATTTTAGCCTTTCAACTGGTGTGAGGTGGTATCTCATTGTGGTTTTGATTTGTATTTCCCTGGTGCTGAGTGATGTTGAGCACATTTTCATGAAGTTTTTTTGTTTGTTTGTTTGTTTGTTTTTGTTTTTTTAAGCACTCTCTGCATCTAACATGGGGCTCGAACTCACAATCCTGAGATCAGGAGTTGTGTGCTCTTCTGACTGAGCCAGACACGTACCCCAATACGTGCTTTCTTTTTGACATCTCCAATCGCTGGCTTTATAAAAGAGAGCAGGGACAGGTTTGGGGGTATGGACTGGGCTCTGGGAGAGTTTCCATGAGGGTAGAGAGCACAAGGCAAGGAACTTGGCAGCAGTAAGGAAGATGGGGTGCAGGAAGTGGGATGGACAGAGGAGTTGGAGTAGGTAGAGCAGGTTCCTAGTGTGTGTCCCAGGAAGGGCTGGTTGTATAGACTGTTAACAGATATTTCTAGAGAAAAGGGTGCCATGATCAGATAAATTTGGTAAACTCTGGTTTAAGCAAAGTTAATCAGACTTCTTGCTTTAATACCTCTGAGATTCTATAATTAATGTGCATCATTTATATCTTTAGCTAAGATATGTCTCTTCAGTTGTAGATTCATGTATTCAGCTTTCTACTGACCTCTCCTTTTGGATATCTGCTAGACATCTGAAACTTACCAGTTTCAAATGAAATTCCCAGCTTTCCCCCACAAAACTGGTTTCCTTCTCTCAGTTGATGGCAACTCCATCTTTTTCTCTTAGTAAAACATCCATGGTAAGTGATATATAAATTGTTTTGTTTAATGTATAAAATGCCCAAAGGAATTGACATTAAAATTAAAGGTGCTCAGATCAAACACTTTGGAGTCATCTCTTACCCTTTCTTCTAAACTCTCAACCAGTCATCAGCAACCACATTGACTCTACCCTCAAATGTATCTAGAATCTGAGCACTCTTCATCTCAAGTGATTCTGTTAAAATCTTACCGCTCTTTTCAGTACCAGCTTACCATGTCACTGGGGACAGATACATTAGTCTTTCTGGTGACCTGCATGGCGTTTTATAAAATGACTTCTTCTTCTTCTTCTTTTTATTTTTTTTGAGATTTGATTTATTTATATGTGAGACGGAGAGAGAGCAAAAGCAGGGGGAGTTGCAGGCCGAGGGAGACGCAGGCTCCCTGCTGAATAAGGAACCAGATTCGGAGCAACTCAATGCTGGGACACTGGGATCATGACCTGAGATGAAGGCAGATGCTTAACCTCTGAGCCACCCAGGTGTCCCTGTGATCTGACTTTCTGATTTCCCATTATGTTCTTCCTTCATTCAGTTTTTTAAAGCTTTTATTCATTTATTAGAGAGAGAGAGAGCATTAGTGAAGGGGGAGGAGCAGAAGGAGAGGGAGAAGCAGGCTTCCCAAGGAGCTGGGAGCCCGACACGGGACTCAATCCCAGGACCCCAGGATCACGACCTGAGCCAAAGGCAGACGTTTTAACGACTAAGCTGCCCAGGTGCCTCATTCATTCACTCTTGGCTCCTTTCTTTGTTTTTCCTAGCCCTGGCCTTAAGCATTTGATGAGCTTTGGGTTTTTGCACTCACTGTTCACTGTGTCTGTGATATCTTCCCCCAGACATCTGTATGGGTGACTCACCAAATGTCATCCTCTGCAGAAGAGACTGACCCTGGTTGCCGTATTTAAAACAGAAAGTGTTTCTGTAATACCCTAAGCTCTATGAGTGTAGGGATTTTTGTCTGTTTTATTCCTGGAAGTTGCCTAAGCACACTGAGCAGTGCCTGACACCCAATAGGCAGCTAGGAAGTATTTGAGTGAATGAGTGAATGAACATTAAGGTGCCAATATATATTCGCTACAAAACCTTTTACCCTCGTGGACATCTCTTCATCCTAGGTTTCCTGGGGACACACTTTGGGAAATGGTGTTCTGATATCTTACAGAATTCTAGGGAGCAGAAAATTCCAAGAAAGAGGAGATGGACACATCTGGAAAGTTGAGCAAATTTTGACCTGCATAAACTAACGAGTAGCTTTTGCGAGCAGACATAATTTGCAGTCTTTGAAGCTGTTTCAGTGCCACGAAGTGTCAAATTCAGGGGAATAAAGTTGGCCCTAGATGTTGAAGAAGAAGGCTGGATGAATGATCCATTTAGAGAGTGTAGTTTTGGAGGAAAGGGAGGAAAGTAGTAGAGCCTTGTGTTCAACACAAGGCACCTCCATTTGTGAGAGCAGGAGAGCTTTCTTTCGCTGCTTATTATTTTTATAGGGTAACCTGGACTACCTGGAATTTTTTAAAAATGTATTTATTTATGGCTGCATATATAATATATAATAAATATAAAGCGGCTGCCTTCAGCTCAGGTCACGATCTCAGCATCCTGGGATCGAGTCCCACATCGGGCTCCTTGCTCAGCAGGGAGCCTGCTTCTCCCTCTGCCTCTGTCTGCCTGTGCGCTCTTGCTCGCTCGCTCTCTCTGACAAATAAATAAATAAAATCTAAAAAAAAAATAAATATATATGTAAATATTTTTTTTTTTATTTTTTTTTTATATGTAAATATTTTTAAGTAGACTCCATGCCCAGTATGAAGCCCAACACAGGGCTTGAACTCCCTGAGATCAAGAGATTACGAGGGGGATGCTTAACCCACTAATAGCACCTTATTTTTTTTTTTTTAAAGATTTTATTTATTTATTTGTCAGAGAGAGAGGGAGAGAGAGTGAGCGAGCACAGGCAGACAGAGTGGCAGGCAGAGGCAGAGGGAGAAGCAGGCTCCCTGCCGAGCAAGGAGCCTGATGTGGGACTCGATCCCAGGACGCTGGGATCATGACCTGAGCCGAAGGCAGCTGCTTAACCAACTGAGCCACCCAGGCGTCCCATAGCACCTTATTTTTTCAAAGTAGTGTAATTTGGTGGGTTCAGGGCTGCATGGACTGGATAAATTGAGGTCCTTAGGAAATCCTTTCAGTACTTCAGAGCCTTCTCTTGACCTTGCCCTCCTCCATCCATTTTGCATACTTGAAAACGTTTTTCTTTCTTTTTCTTTTCTTCTCTTGTCTTTTCTCTTGCCTTGCCTTTCCCGTTTCCTTTTCTTTTCCTTTTCCTTTACCTTTTCCCTTTCCTTTCCTTCCTTTCCTTTCCTTTCTTGATAGCCCAGTAGGAATGAGAGGTGTGATGGAAATATTAAAAGTTGGTGCTAATTGCTTCCTCTTTTAGCAGACAAGCAATCTGTTTCAATGTGTGAGTTTCTAGGTCATTTCTATACCCCCTGAAAAAAGCTCACCTAGGCTTCACACTTGTCACCAGCAGTTAGATGAGTGTTTAAATGAAAGCTTGTACCCAGACCATGGTAGAGTTTAAATAATTTTGCAAAAATGTGATTCTTTCTCTCTTAGAAGTTTTGATCTTTGAAAGAGTTTCTATTTCAAACATGTGGTTGAACTTTTAAAATCCTGTCATTTAGGCTGGAGCTTTTGGGATTTTTTTGGGTGTTTCCATAATGTGAATTAATCTGTTCCAGGATTTGCTCTAATGGGAAAAACCAAGAATGGTTGAGCATTTTAGTTTATTTATCAATCATGGCATTTGTGGGCCGGAGTGGTTGGTGATCGTACACCAGCAATTATGGGGCAGAGCCCTATGCTTTATTTCCGTTGTCGTCTTTGGAATGAATTACTTTTATGTTATTTGAGGAATAATTGGTTTGAAAGCCTTTTCCAGACTAACAATAATTCTTTTCTTTTGATTACAGAGTTGGTTTATATACACGTAAGAGGAGCAGAAATGTCAGATGATATCAGGAAAAGGTTTGAATTTCCAAATTCTCTTATCCAATCACAGGTAATTTTTATATATTCAATTATTTTTGCTTCATGGTAACAAATGCACTACTTTGGTGGATTGTTAGTAGAACTTTACAATTTTAACATTAAGTACTTTATTCTACATACAGGATTCTACATACTTATTGCTTTATTAAGTTTTATATTAGTTAATTAGAAAATTTATATTTGAGGGGGCACCTGGCTGGCTCCTTATGTTGGGGTACATGCTAATCTTGATCTTAGGGTTGTGAGTTTGAGCCCCACTTTGGGTGCAGAGGTTATTTTATTTTATCTTCTTTTTTTTTTTTTTTGAGATTTTACTTATTTGTTTGAGAGGGAGAGGGACAGAGAATCTGAAGCAGACTCTGCATTGAGCACAGAGCCCAACATGGGGCTCGGTCCCATGACCTGAGCAGAAACCAAGAGTTGTCTGCTTAACCAACTGAGCCACCCAAGTGCCCTCATATCTTGTAAAGATTATTTTAAAAAATTAAATAAAAAATCCTGAAAATTTATATGTGACATAGGAAAGTGAATATTTGAAATTGACCAATCTCAGCTGCTTCTTCTTCTTCTTCTTCTTTTTTTTTTTTTAAAGATTTTATTTATTTATTTGAGAGAAAGAGAGAGAGAGAGAGGAGAGCATAGAGGGAGAAGCAGGCTTCCCGCTGAGTAGAGAGCCTGACATGGGGCTTGTTCCAGGACCCAGAGATCATGACCTGAGCTGAAGGCAGACACTTAACTGACTGAGCCACCCGGGTGCCCCCAGTTTCGGTTTCTGTTTATATCATACTTTTCTTCTTAGGCATAATAAAACCTTGACTAATTAGGAGGCCCCTAGATCTGTATTTTTTTTAAGTATACAATGAATTTTGGGGAATAGAAATAAATGGTGATACTTAAAATGGCCTATTTTACCCCTGTACAACTATAAAGAATAAGGGATTTTGACTGTAATAACCAACATTCAGTAAGTAAAATACCCTGGATTAAAAAAAAATGATGTATATAGTAACACAGGCAGGGCTTGGTGATAATTTATTTTGAGAGCTTTTTAGTTATTAGGGTTCAACCAAAAGTGGTTTTCTGGTTGGCCTTGCACTAACTAGAAGCATTCTGGTTGGTCAAGGTGCCGTAATAGCTTGCTGTCTTTTCTTGCGAGAGTGAAACCAGGTGACCAGCAGAAGCCAGCTCCAAGACCGAACAGCGTACAGCCTCTTGGATGCTTTCAGCAAGTTTTCTCCGGAGATGCCTGCTGTGGGAATTGACCTAGCTGGGTAGTGGGGAACCCTTCCATGAGGAGTAGAACACTCCTTATGCAAGATTCCCTTCTACCTGACTGGGTTGGAGTCCTGTCCTGTACAGCACAGGTCCTTACTGTGAAGAGGAAGATGAAGAGGATACCATCCACAGTTTCTATTTTCTGTGCCTGGAGTTCCTTCATTAGCATAGATAACTAAGAAGTGCCTGTGTGTGTTACTGTTAAATTAAGTGAGAAGTGTACATGTATGGATTCATGGATGGAGAATGTCTCTTTCAGCTATTGTATTATGGCAAACTTAAGTAGCAATATAGGGTCACTTATCCTTGGACTTTGTGCTTTAAAATCAGTTTAGCCTGTATTCTCTGATTTGTTAGTAGGATACACAGAAAGGCAAACTGGAGAAGTTGGACCTGGTGGGGGGGATGTTTGTCAGTAAGTTGATCTTCTTTTAGTCCTTTTTTTTTCTAAATATGAAGAGGAGCTTTTTTTTTTTTTTTTTTTTTTTTGGGTCCCTGATGTGTTTCATACTGGTTTTATGTGGTTCTTGCAATTGTGCCCTGTTCTCTCTGAATACTTATTGTTCTTTTGTAATCGTTGCTCAGTGTTAGCACCATATTTCATTGATTCACACACATTTTTTCCACATTTTAGCATCTTTGAAATTGGGTTGCATCTAGTAATTCGTGGCAGCAGTTTTTACACAGCTGGTCTTGCCTGCACCATTGTGAGCTTGGCCGTGATTTTTCTAAAAGAACTCTTTCACTAATATAAATAATATAAAATCAAAACTCTAAATTATAAGGCACATTATGTAACATAGGTTAATGGGCAGCCTTTCTTCCTTAGTAGTAGAAATAAAATAATGGTGTGTCTCGCTGTTGATGGCCGGGTTGCATTCAATGAAATACGGTGTATTTTGTAAACAGGCACCAAAGCTGTTTACTGTTCTTCAGGTTTTGTTAATTTTCCTTGAACTAGGAGGTAAGAGACAGTTAATTGATCTAAACTTAATAATTCATGTCATTGAGTGATTTATATTACAAAACTGAGATCATCACGCAGATCTTAAAGCATTTCCAAGGTGTGCAATACAAAAAGAAATGAAGAGGGGGGGTTGCTTTGTTTTTGTGTGAGCTTTTCTGGAGACTACAAGACTGACAGCGACTCCCAGATGTATCATATGTTGGTCCAAGTGCAGGATCAACACTTGGTGCAGTTGGAGAGTTTTTTCCAGCCCATATGCAGGAGGGCTGTCATTGTTGCTGGCCTACGGCTCTAAGGCAGCAGAGCAGTGCTGGGGAGGAGTGAAGAACCAGGGGAATGGAGTTGAGGTGGTAGGAAGGAATGATACTTATGTATTTATGTCATCAACAGTCCTCTAGAAATAGAGTCTTAGATTTAATTTTGGGCTTTTTGACCAAAGCAGGATATGGGGACATTTTAGAAATTTATGAGACTAAAAGCTTATGCAAGGGCTAAAACCTATAAGAAAATAATAAAGAAATTAAATCATAGGGCCTAAGTGAGAGAGAACGGTTGTGGTACTGGCTCAGATCTGTATGGGCTGTGGTCATAAAGATGGGGATGAGTTTTCTCCATCTTCATTAAGGGCATGATGAAGCATGATGGATTTCATTTAGATGCAAAAATGATTTTAAATGCTGTGGAGTTTCTCATTTGTCTCCCGGTTTAATGGATGAAGCAATCTCACATTATCTTCTAATACTAAGTGACAGCAATTTGAATTGAAAATCTGGCAATTTTCTTAACATCTATGAACTGTAGTTTGCTTATTGGGATAAAAATGCTTACCTTGAGAGTTGTTATGAAGCTAAGAAATTATGTATGTAGAATGCCTAATTCAGTACCTTCCACAGAGCACACTCTCAAATGAATGGTAATTTTATTACCACTTGACTGGTTGGCTCATACTCTGATCACCTAGTATTTTTTTTTTTTTTTTCCCATATCAACTTGCATTGACAGGCGTTACCTTCAAATGCACTAACTGGAGAGATCTGTTGATTTTTTTTTTTTTTTTTTTTTAAGGCTGTGGGTCATCTTATTGCTGCGGTCCTGAAGGAAAATGGTTTTTCAGAAAAGATCCACCAATCGACAAACCAGGTCTGTATTCACCTTTGTGTTTGAGTTCTCTTCAGATACTGCTCCCAGCTGCACGTAGGCACTCCTTCTGTTTCAGGTCACTGTAGAATGATCTTGAACTGGTTTTGTTTGTTTGTTTCTTTGTTTTTTGGTTTGCCAAGTTCTTCTTCTGAATTCTTTACAATATAAAATTGGTTACAGCAGACTTGGGGAGTGAGGTATGGAGGGGGTGGGGAAGGGGAGTATTCTGTGACATTTAGTGAAAAGTAGCATGGGTGGGATGAGGGTAGACATGCCTGGACAAGGTTGATAGGATTACCTCTGAGGGAATCTTTTTGTTTAGGGAACATAGCAGCTTTCTGCTAGGGAGGAGATTTCTCCTACTTTGGTGTGATCCAAGTATGAGTTCTGAGTTGGAAAGGTCATGCTTTGGAACTTGGAGCTGAAGGAAAATTACCAAGCATAGGGCAGGAGAATGCTAGGATTGAAGCAGTACTCTGCTTCCTGAGATGCAGACCAAACTTTGGCTGACCAAAAGGAGAATGCTAGGATTTGATTGAATGCTTCAATCTCTAGCATTCTTTGGCTGACCAAAACCTGGGTTTTGGTCAGCCAGTGTTGTAGATTTTGACCTGCTGGTTGGAAACTCCACTTGAGTGGGTGCTCTCAGGTAAACTCTGTGGAGAATGTAGATTATGGAAATAAGATTTTTTTTTTCACAACAGAAGTAATTGATTTCCTTTTTCTCACATTGCCCCCTTTTTTTTTTAACCCCTTCACATTGCTTTTGATTAGCTACTCCCAAGTCACATCTCTTTCCAGCTTCTGCTGCCATGTTGAAATCAGTGTAGAGGCAAATTTCACTAATTGGCATTTATCTGGTATTTGTATATAGTCGTATAAATTAGGTTTTCTGAGAACCCTCATCTTAATCCTGTCTATAATCACATTATGTACTCAGAGGTGATCTAATGGTTTTACTTAAACAGCTGGGATTTACTGAATGTCAAATCCCTGTAACTTAACTGTTTTCTCTTCTATTAGTAAATGAATGCGCACTTCTGCGAGGGCATAGTAATTAATACCTGAGGCAAGAGTTTTTTTTATTTATTTCATTTTTCTGGTTTATAATGGAGTAATGACATATGGAATCCTTTGATATTGGCCATACAGGTGAATAAAATTTCCTTCTGAATAAAAGAACAGAAATATAAATATTTATTTCCTGTAGTGACTGTTAACTGTATTGTTCTGTTATAGTGGGATCCTAAGATTGAAAAGGCTCTCAGAGCCAGCTACAGTGGGCAAGTGGGCACAATATGATGTTGATTTTCACTCTTTATTCTGTGGGAGATGAGGACCTTGTTTTTTTTTCCTCGAATTATATATTTTTCTAATAACATGTCAGGAAGAGGGAAAAATAGCTTCATGATGTTCTTTAAAAAAATAAAACAAAGCAAAACAAAACCCAAACCGCATGTAAATCCTAAATGGACTTAACTAACCCACAATACATTCAAATATAGTTTATCATTAGTCATGAGCTTCTGGTGGGCTGGGTCATGGATTCTTGAGGATGTCTGAAAGGTAGAATCTCTGCTTTTATAGGATTTTTCAAAATAAAGATCTTACAGTTGCTTATGTTCCCTTCTGGTACTTCTCTATCAAACATGACAGATTTATGGTCTGAGGGGGCAAAAAGTCCATTTCTTTCTTTCTTTTTTTTTAGATCTTTATTTATTTATTTGACAGAGAGAGACACAGTGAGAGAGGGAACACAAGCAGGGGGAGTGAGAGAGGGAGAAGCAGACTTCCTGCTGAGCAGGGAGCCCGATGTGGGGCTCGATCCCAGGACCCTGGGATCATGACCTGAGCCGAAGGCAGACACTTAACTGACTGAGCCACCCAGGTGTCCCAAGTCAGTTTCTTTCTTGACCACAGAAGTTTTCTAGGCATTTGTTGGAAACTATGGAAATAGCAGCTTGTTGTTCCCCTCCTTTACTGTCTTTCCTCTGGACCCACATTAGACTTCAGTAAATTGAAGCAGGGGCATTGTGGGGGATGTGGGGTGCATGTAAGTGGTAAAGATTGCTGGTGGGAGAGCAGAAACATGTTCTGAAAATGTTGTTGCATTTCGGGCTTAAACCACAGGCATGATTCGGACTGAGTTCAGCCTAGACTAACTGCTATGCTGATATTGACGGTGTCTGGTTCAAGGGCTTGATTGGAGCTCTGTGCAGAGCCAGAGCCGAGCCTTTGTTTTGATCCCCTGTCAGTTTCCTTGGGTTGCTCAAACTCAAGTCATACCCCTGTCTGCAGCCAGCCTTATTCTGCAGCTGGGACACCAGATGGGTGAGAGTGGCTGTATCAGAACACATCCATTATCTCTCCCGGAAAACCGACTCTAGTTTATTCTACAAATGGTGGGACAACAGCATCATCTTTGTATGGGAAAGCTAGCCCACTGTGAACAAATTACACTTCGATGAATGCCTGGGGCTGCCCATGCCTTTGCTGCTCATCAGATGTGTCTTTTGATGATCACTGGTTTGTTTTCAGACTCCGGCTTTGAACTTGCTGTGGGAGAAGTGTTGCAGTGATAATGTGGTGGTTCGAACAGGCTGCTGTGAGGGTCTGGTGGCCCTTGTAGCTCAGGATCACGCAGAGTTTGGCTATGTGCTCAACGGGATACTCAACCTGATGCCATCGACCAGGTATTCCTTCCTTCGTGTAATCAGTAAAACACATTTTTAGGAAAAAAAGTCACTGATTTGCCATTAAACATCAACATTCACTCTACTTGCCAGTGTTTTTGTTTCCCTTAAGACGTCATGCAGTTGATATTTCGTACATGCTGATTTAAACCCTATAGTCTTGGAACTTGTGGTCATTTGCTGTAGTTAAGCCTCTAGGGCTTTCTGAGGCACCATTCTTTTTTTTTTTTTTTCCTTAAGATTTTATTTATTTTTTTGACACAGAGAGAGAGAGTATAAGTAGGCAGATTGGCAGGGAGAGGGAGAAGCAGGGCGAGACTTGATCCCAGGACCCTGAGATCATGACCTGAGCGGAAGGCAGATGCTGAGTCGACCAAGCCCCCCAGGCGTCCCTGAGACACCATTCTGAGGTGGTCAGACAGGACCATCTTTGCACCATGTCTTGGAAGTGTGTCTCTTGTGAAACATTCCCTAAAAAGGAGATGCTGCTCTTTGGTTCAAAAAATGATATTGATCTCTATGCTTTCAGTTCTGCCTGTTTTAAATCATTTGGGCATCTGTTCCCTTCTCCCAGTTTTCATCCAGCCACCAGCTGCCTTCTCTGTGGGGTTGCTTGCTCTCCTTGTGTTTGTTTTTTGTTTTTTGGTTTTTTTTTTGTGAGTGTGTGTGTTTTTTAAAGATTTCATTTATTTATTTGACACAGAGAGAGATCACAAGTAGGAATAGAGTCAGGCAGAGATGGGTGGGGGGGGAAGCAGGCTCCATGCCAAGCAGAGAACCCGATGTGGGGCTTGATCCCAGGACCCTGAGATCATGACCTGAGCGGAAGGCAGAGGCTTAACCCACTGAGCCACCCAGGTGCCCCTCTCCTTGTGTTTTTCTTTTTTTTATCATAGTGTCCTCGGAGGTGGACACCTAATCTTTTTTTCTGCTTTCCGTGGAGAAGGAATACAGCTGTCATTGTCCTATCTGTGGAAGATGGCATCCTGGGCTTAGAGTTGGCTAGGTTGAATGACCTCCGGCCTTTTCATCTTCACAAATCCTATTTTGTTCTTTTAGATCCTCTCTGTGTATCTTTTTGGAAACTTGAGTTTTCTTTGTAGTGTGCTGTCTCTAGTCAGAAACTCAAACCCTTTAGCGTGGTATACTTACCCTTCCCCAGACTAGCTCTAGCCTTCTGTTCAGCCTGTGTTTTCTGCCGTGAACCCTCTTCTCCAGCCACACACAGCCCTTCCCTGTTCCTGAGCCTGTGTGTGAGCTCCACTCCTCCATGGAGGGTTTCTTCCCGTTTTCTGACACCATCTCCTTCATCCTTCAGGGTTCAGCTTGATGTCACCTCTCCTGGGCAGATAACATCTCTCTTCCCAGCTGGGCTACTCGATCTTTCACAGTATTTTTTTTAAACCTATATTTTCATATTGAGCACATTTTTGGACAGTAATTAGATGACCAAATATTTCTGAATAAGTAAGAATTTGATCATGTCTAAAAACAATCATTTTCTGTCTTTTTCTTTGTGTGCAGACCCACACTTGTGCACCTGTTCACGTGTGCACACGTGTGTACACACACTTTTAAAAAAGTAATTTTGAAGAGGCTTTTAAAATGTTAAGTTTTAATGTGTTTCTCTTTTAACTTATTGGTTGATTTTAAGCAAGCCGTGTAGATTTTGCCTTCTGCCCTTTTTTCAGATATAGGTATTAGTATTTGTTTCCCCCTAACTAGTTTTCAGATGCCTTAGAATTCATAAACATAAAATCTACTTGCACTGTGGAGTTGTATTATTTATATTCAGAAGTAGGTATCAGCAGGGTGATGTCTCTGTCTACGTAAGGAATAATTAGAGCAGGTTATATTATACCTTTTTTTTTTTTTTAAAGATTTTATTTTTGGGGGCGCCTGGGTGGCTCAGTGGGTTAAGACTCTGCCTTTGGCTCAGGTCATGGTCCCAGGGTCCTGGGATTGAGCCCCACTGTTGGGCTCTCTGCTCAGCAGGGAGCCTGCTTCCTCCTCTCTCTCTGCCTGCCTCTCTGCCTACTTGTGATCTCTGTCTGTCAAATAAATAAATAAAATCTTAAAAAAAAAAAAAGATGTTATTTTTGTGTAATTTTCACACCTGACATGGGGCTTGAACTTAATATAGCCCTGAGATCAAGAGTTGCATGCTCTACCAGCTGAGCCAGCCAGGTGCCCCAGATTATATCTTTTAATTCCAGAAGGTATTGTTAGAAAATTTTGCTGTGTAGGATGTCCTTCACACATCAGTATAAGTCTGTCATTACTATTGTAAACTGAAAAACAGGATGGAGCACCTGGGTAGCTCAGTCAGTTAAGCGGCTGCCTTTGGCTCAGGTCATGATCTCTGGGTCCTGGATCCCTGTGTTGGGCTCCTGGCTCAGTGAGGAGCCTGCTTCTTCCTCTGCTTCTGCTCTGTCAAATAAATTAAAAAAACAAAAAAAGAGTGAAAAGCATGAGCCTTGTGGATAGTGAATCAGCATATCATCTGTATATGTTACAATTTGTCAGTAACCTTAGATTTTTTTAAAATTTAAAAGCATATATTTTGGAGGGGCGCCTGGGTCGCTCAGTGGTTTAATGCCTCTGCCTTCGGCTCAGGTCATGATCCCAGGGTCCTGAGATCGAGCCCCACATTGGGCTCTCTGCTCAGCGGGGAGCCTGTTTCCTCCTCTGTCTCTGCCTGCCTCTCTGCCTACTTATGATCTCTCTCTGTCAAATAAATAAATAAAATCTTAAAAAAAAAAAAAGCATATATTTTGGAGGTGCCTGGGTGGCTCAGTTGATTAAGTGTCTGACTCTTGATTTCAGCTCAAGTCGTGATCTCAGGGTTGTAAGATCGAGCCCTGCATCAGGCTCTTTGCCCAGCTTAAGATTCTCTCTCTCTCTTTCTGCTCACTGTCTAAAAAATTAAAATAAAAAAATGTATTTTTCAAATAAGCAACACAATCACATGGAAAAAATCCAAAAGGGTATATGAGGCAAGGTGTCTGTCTTACTCCTATATTTCAGTTTTTCTCCTCAGAGGCAAAAGTCTTAAAAGGTCTTATTTTTCTTATAAATGTGTTTATGTGCATATAACTGACAATTTACCTGTTTATTTTTCCTTAAGAAAAGAAATAGCCTATTATGCACACGATTTATTTTTCATTCTTAAGTGAAAAAATGTATCTTGAAGACTGTTCTTTAACAAAAATAAAGTGCTTTCTGATTTTTTTGAGCTGCATAATATTCCATTGTATGAATGTGCCATAATTTACCCATTCCCTATTGTTTTCAAATTTTTTTTGCAAGTATATGTAGTGCTTCAATGAGTAATCTGATACATACAGGTGACTTATTTTTCAAGGGTCATCGGAAACATGGTCACGATATAGAAGAAAGCCTTGTGTTTTATAGTAAACCTATATAGGATTTTTTAAAAAAGATTTTATTTATTTATTTGCCAGAGAGAGCACAAGCAGGCAGAGTAGCAGGCAGCGGCAGAGAGAGAAGCAGGCTCCCTGCTGAGCAAGGAGCTCGATGCAGGACTTGATCCCAGGACCCTGGGATCATGACCTGAGCCAAAGGCAGCTGCTTAACCAGCTGAGCCACCCAGGCATCCCACTTATATAGGAATTTTAATGATTGGAAGATCCTGGGTGAAAATTTTTTTTCAAGTTTCCTGTCTGAGAATGTTCTTGACTAACTTATAAGCCTCAGGGAGATGGAGACAGGGTAGACCTTGAAGCGAGCCAGTTTAATTTTTGAATCAATTTGATGATGAAATGGGTTATATAAGTGTGACATTTTCTTTATTGTTGCCAGTAGAGGTAATAATTATGTGTGAAGAATTTTTTCATTTGCTTCACTTTAAGTAGCAGAGCTTTGTGGTTTGTAAGGATTACCAAGACTATACTTTGCATTGTTTCTGTCATTAGAAAAAAAACAAAATGAGAATCAAATTTAAGAAATCTAATTTAATTAAAAACAGGAGGCCCAGACACAGCCTTCTCCTTCAAATGCTGTGCAGGGAATTTTCTGACACAGAAAACCATCTTTTTACCATGCAGATGGAAGCAGAAAGAAAACTGGGCCACCAGTCTTTACAATGCACAAAATAGCCTTTAAAACAAAGACTGTAACAAGAAACAGAGAAGAACGCTATATAATGATAAAGGAGACAATCTAACAGGAGGATATAACAATTTTAAATATTTATGCACCCAACACGGGAGTACCTAAATATATAAAACAACTATTGATAGACATAAAGGAAGAAAACAGTAATACAATAATAGAAGACTGTAACACTCCACTTATATCAATGGCCAGATCATCCAGACAGAAACTCAACAAGGAAATAGTGGTTTTGAATGACGTGTTGGACCAGATGGACCTAACAGGATATATCCAGGACATTCCATCCCCAAATAATGGAATACACATTTCTTTTCAAGTGTACATGGAACGTTGTCCTGAATATCTTACATGTTAGGCCACAAAACAAATCTCAATAAATTTAAAAGAGATTGGAATCACATCTTGCATCTTTTCTGTCCACAAAAGTATAAAACTAGAGATAAAAATCAAGCAAACATTCCCTCCTCCCCCGCTCCCCCCATCTTTATCTTTGGAATATAAAAGCAGGAATGACTTTGTCATTTCCCTATGCTTCTTGACTGAGATATTTTGCATCTTCAGTTTCCAGCATTTAAGTTTCTACTTGTCTCTGAATTTCTCTTCAAAGAGAGATTTATCAGGATCTAGAGGCACCCTGGGAACAGAGCCACATAGTAATTGCTCAGCTTTGACGTAGAACAATAATTCTAAAGTGTAATCTTTTCATTTTGCCTACCTACTAGCATAGCATCTTTCAGGAACTGAGGGAAAGATTGAGAGAGGGAGGGAGCAAGCCATAGTGAGAAGCAGCCTTCTGTAGAATGGAGATTTAGAGAATGTAGCTTCGGGAGCTTTCTCAGCATTGCAGGAAATGTTGAAAGGGACAAGGAAAGATGGAAGGGAAAGATTTGTGAGGTCATCTCCCCTAGCCTTATAACCTGCTTCTCGGCCCTTTGTAAATCTAGTCTATAAAATTCTCTTGGAACGCGTATGGGAGCCCTCTCCCCAGACGGGGCCATTCAACCTGCAATTTGAGAAACAGTGGTCTAGAGCCTGCTACATTGTATAGTCTAACTTTGCAAAAGACTTGACATTTGCAAAGCTCTGGTTGTCTAAACTTCAGGGCGTGGCTGGGAAAGTGTCTGGCTCTGTTTGAGAGACTGTTCTCTTCAAAGGAATAGTTTGATGTCTAAGAGTGTTCTTGGTTCAAAGGCAACATGAAACAATTGTAAACTAGTTTTTATAGCTTCTGTAAACAAAGAAGTGGATTTAAGAGGTCTAAAATGTTCTTTTAATCAGTAAGGAAATTTGAAAAAACATTATCCCTTAGGGAGGGTGAAGGAAAGAAGGGGGACCACAAAGGAAACACAGTAAGGAAATCATTATCACCAGTTAAAATGTGAATTTTGAAAAAAAAAATGTGAATTTTGAAATTAAGCAAACTGAAATTCAAGTGCATGATACATGGTAGCATGTACTTTTCTTGTCTTTTAAGGAACTGCTTGTTTTAAGTTTAGATTATTTTAGATTTTGTTTATTTTTGTTTTTACATTGAATTTATCCTGAGATAATAATTCCCAAAGCAAGTTTTTCCATTTTTCTGTTCTTAGATTCCTCACCCCCCTCATTTACTGTGCTAGCTTCTAGGAAGCTCGTGCAGCCATTGTTGTAGTTGCTTAGTAACAGGATTGTGCACAGAAAGTGTACTCTCCTGTGGAACTAGGTATTCCGTTTTCGATACTGAGATGTCATGACAGCCTGTAATTTCAGCTCAACTGCTTCCCTAACCCCTTCCCTTCTTTTAAAAATGTGTTTGGGAAGATGGTCATGTGCTAGATAAACCAGACTAGCCCCTGATTTGTGTGCCTTTTGTGCTTTTAAATAGGGGAGAGACCTGCGATTTATGTATTTGGGGAAAATAATGTGTGTTAAGGTATGAGAGATTAAAGTCTGTTTTCTGAGATTCCTAAAGGAAAGCCTACTTTTTATTTTTATTTATTTTTATTTTTAAAAGATTTTGTTTATTTGAGGGGGGGGCAGGGGGAGGGACAGAGAGAGAATGTTAAGCAGACTCTACACTGAGCACAAATCCCAGTGCAGATGAGGCTCGATCCCAGGACCCCTAGATCATGACCTGAGCTGAATCCAAGATTTGGATGCTTAACTGACTGAGCCACCCAGGTGCCCTGCAAAGCCTGCTTTTTAATGAAATCTTGCATAGACTATTAAAAATGCCCATAGTGGTCCTGACTAAAGCTGATGGATTCAGTGAGTCTTGATCGTGGATTGATGAAGGTCCAAGTTGTTTAAAAATGACTCGAAGAACTATTGGGAGTTGACATTTAGGGTACTTTAGTGAGAAAAGTTCTTGTGTTTCAGGCTCTTCTCTTTTATTGATGCCTCTGTTCCTTGTGGACTTGTTTCGTTCTCTTGTAGGTGATGGCTAGCAACTGAGGAGACAGTGTATTCGTATCTTGTATTATTGACGCTTTTCTGTACTATTTAGGTTCTCCGTTTTTGTTTTATTTGGCAGGAGAAGAAGCGTCAAGGAAGGATGGCTTCATGGGTTTTCCCCAAGATTTAAGGGGTCCAGGCATAGCATGCTTTCATCTGTAGTTGGGGTGTCATTATCTTTTTTCTTTTTTAAAGAGACACAGCGAGAGAGGAAACACAAGCAGGGGGAGTGGGAGAGGGAGAAGCAGGCTTCCTGCCGAGCAGGGAGCCCCATGCGGGGCTGGGTCCCAGGACCCTGGGATCATGACCTGAGCCGAAGGCAGACACTTAACGACTGAACCACCCAGGTGCTCCATGGGGCATCAGTATTTTTCTTGAACTTGAGATGGTTTTAGGGTCATATCTACATGGGTATCCTTGCTTATTTCACTCTTATCTGAGAGTGACAGAATTGTTAGACCATGTCAGTTTCCCAATCTTCTCTTCTAAATACTCCTGTAAGCTGTTTAGCTTGTTTCCAAATGTTCTCATTTTCTTTTCTCCAGTCCTTTTTCTTTCCCCCCAAATCCCAGAATGTCTTTCAGCTTGCAGCTTGTAACCAGAAAAGTGATTCCAGGCACTTTTGCCGTCTAGGACATTCTGCCCTATTTCTTTTCAAGTTGTTTGATCTGATTGAAGGCTTTGTCTCAAAATCTTCCATTGTAAGAGCCATGTATTTGTGCTAAGATGTTTCTAGGTGATTTAGGAAAAGCAACTACTGAAACCCATGTTACTTTTATAGTGGGAAAAGGCTTCAGAAGAAATCAGGCTGTTTTTTGGGACTGAGAAGATAAATGAGTATGCAGAACTTTCCCAAGTAAGAAGTCAGTAGAAGAAGTCATTATATTTCTTAGATTTTTTTTAAGCATTTTTTTTTTTTTTTGGTCATTTATGCAAGCCTGGGTTTCCCCGAACTGTTTTTGATTTCCTTCCTTTCTTCCTGGTCTTCTTTGTCTCTCTCTCTCTCTCCTCATATAATTTTATAATGAATTTTGAAAATGATTTGATCATTAATCTAGTGTTTAACGTTCCCTTATTTGCTGGTGACTTACTGTTCTTAAGGCTGACCAATTATCCTTTCTGGTGAAAAAAAGACTTGGCCACATTCGTACCATTTGTTCCCATCATACCCAGGGATGCCCCCTCCAGAGATAATTTATGTCATTCTCTTCAACCCAGACCCTTGGTAATTCTCATCCCTGATCCAAAAAGTAGTATGGGTACTCCTCATATTTGGAATATTTCAAAAGCAAAGAACCAAGTATTATTTGAGGTCTTTCCAAAAGGAGACTGAGCATACATGAGCAGTGTTTCATGTTGTAATCCAGTCACCCCCAAAGAAAGGAAACCTGATGCGTGCTATTCATACGCACAATAGTAACTGTGTTATATTTACCTAGAGAAAAGCAATTTTGTGATTTGTACAGCTTGACCAAAAATGTTTTCTCCTTGGCCTTATTTATTTATTTCCTTGGAACACTCAGCATCATTCCTGACCTGCAACTCACTCTCATGTTAAGATCTGGGTCTTGGCTCTTAGGTCCAGGGAAAACTGAGGTTCCTTTTCGCTCTGTCTCTTGCTGCTCTGCTTGTAGCTGAGGCCTGAAGTCTTCTGCTCTCACTGAGAGGCTTCTTGAGTCAAGTCAGCTTTTTCTGGAACCTTCCCAAGGAAGAACTTGTTCCAGCTGATCTTCACTGAAGGACTTTTGGCAGCAGGTTACTGAGTGTGTTAGCACTCTCTGGGCTACGAGTTACAGAAACCCACTTGAACTAATTTGAGCCCCTAAGGGTGCTTTTTACTTTTTTGGTAAAGGGGTGTCCCCTAGGACCCAAGAACAGGGATGCAGCCAGGCCTCAGAAATGGTTGGATACAGATTGAGTGTTTCTCCCCTCTTGCCACAGACTGAGTCTTTCTGCTACTAATCCACAGGGCACCACCTGCTCCTGGGCTAATAGCTCTTATATCTAAGGGACAGCCAGACTGAGCTTAGCCACCATTACAGATTTCCAAGGACCTGTGTATGTGTGAGATGTTCACTCTGGACCAGTCAGGTCTGCCAGAGGCTATGTGTTAGTCTCCTAGGGCTGTTTCCACAGAATGACCACAAACTTTGTGGCTTAAAATAACAGAAATTTATTATTTCAGAATTCTGGAGGCTAGAAGTCCCAAACCAAGGAGGCTGCAGGATTGGTTCCTTCTGGAGGCTGGGAGCACGTGTTCCATTTCTCTCTATTAGCTCTTCTCTTAGCTGTTACAATCCTTGGTATTCCTTGGCTTGTGGCTGTGTAACTCTGTCTTTCTAGGCCCTCCTTGTCTGGGTGTCTGTTTCTGCTCTCCCTTCCCTTTCTCTTAGAAGCACACCAGTCATTGAATGAGCTGATCTCAGGATCCTTAACCATATCTGCAGAGACCCTATTTCCATATAAAGTCATGTTCATGGGTACCAGGGGACAGGACTTAGATGTATCCTTCTGGGAGACACAGTGTAACCCTTTAGAGGCTGTGTCTTCACTGTGCGAACATATGTGTGCTAGGTTCCTTACACATGAACCACATGAATGGGGAAGGAATAGCAAGTCCCCACGCAGGAGACTGGAACACTGTTTCCAAGGAGTCTTCTGCACTGGGATTGAACTTGGAGGAAAGCCATGAGTTGGGAAATAGGTATCTTTCAGCCCCTCGCTCAGCTGTAGCTTTGAACTGTAACTATGCCTAAGTGACTGACATCAGACTGGTGTTGGTCCGACAGGGCTAGACAGAGGAGCTGTTGAGTGGATAGAGAGTCATTGTCAAAGGTAACATAACTATGTTCCTGTGCTGGCGAGATGCTGCCATGTTTTCCGTTGTCATCATCTTCTGGAATATTCTTTTGAAACTATGTATTATCTCTTCAAACAGTAGCAATGGCAATAACAATGTCAAAAGCTGGGACCCCCTGGGTTGCTCAGTTGATTAAGTGTCGCCTTCCGCTCAGGCCATGATCTCAGGGTCCTGGGACCGAGTCCCACGTGGACCTGGGATTGAGCTCCATGCTCAGTGGGGAGTCTTTTTGTCCCTCTGCCCCTTTCACAGCTCCTCCTTTCTCTCTCTCTCTCTCAAACTAATAACATCTTTACAAAAAAGAGAAAAGAGTGTCAAAAACAAAGGGGGAGTGGTTTGAGATGAAGCTGGGAAGGTAGGTAGGGGCCAGAGAAGGCAGGTCACAATGGCTTATCTTGAGCATTTGCATCTTTATCCTGAGTGTCAGGGAAACTACCCAAGTATTTATCTCCTGGGTATCAGGGGTTTCAAAAAGGCCTCTCTGGCTTTGATATGCACACGTAGTATTAAAAGTGTTGGAGCCAGGTGGTGGGTATAATGGAGGGCACGCATTGCATGGAGCACTGGGTGTGGTGTAAAACTATGAATTCTGTTACGCTGAAAAGAAATGAAAAAAAAAAAAAAAGTGTTGGAGGCACCTGGGTGCCCAGTTGGTTAAGAACCTCCAGTTCAGGTCATAATCTTAATGTGTAATTAGTAAAGTGTGTTTACTTAATGTGTGTACTAAACTAAACTAAATGTGTGTACTAAAATAAACTAAAGTGTGTACACTTAATGTGTAATTAGTAAAAGGAGATGGACTCCCAGGATTGAGCTCTTCTCTGTGGGGAGCCTTGATTTCAGGGTTGGGAGTTCAAGTGCCATGTTGGGTGTAGAGATCACTTAAAAAAACAAACAAACAAAAAAACGAACCAATGTATACTCAACCTGAAAGTGTTTATTTCCCCATTCACTCATCAACACTGGATATTTTGAACCTTATTCTTCTGTATTTGCATATCTATGTTCTTTGCTCTCTTGCTGTTATATGAGTAGCCTTATTTTGTGCTTTTCTTGTTTTTTGGGTGGTAATGCTTTGTCTGTCTTGTGTGTTGTTAAGTGTTTCATCTCAGATGGTCTCTTGTCTTAATGTTTTTTCTCCCCTGAAAAGCCTCCCCACTAACTTTGTTAAAACTATCTGGAATTTTAGTTATAGGTTGTGTTTTTCTCTTGTTCTTTTCACACTTTCCCCTCGTCCCCTCCAAATCCTCTCTGAACAATTGCTATAAACTTACAGTCACATTTTAAAAATGGTAAAGACCTGAAGATAAGTTCTTCTGGTGTTCATTCTGACCAGTTCTTTGTAGTCTGTCTTTTTCTATTTTGTCAGTTCTTTCTTATGCTTTATCTTTTTCTTTCTTCCTTTTTTAAAATAACAGCCTTATTGAGATAATATTCTCATGGTAGAAAAATCATCATTTGAAAGTAAATAACTCAGTGGTTTGGGATATATTTACAAAATTGTGCAGTTATCATGTATTATCTTTTAACTGGAGTGCTTATTTAAGAATTTCATAGTGTTATGTCTGAAAGTATTTCTTTTGTTGTCATACATTAGTCTTAGTTATTTTGGGGGAGGTTAGACTTATTAAGTTATATAAGCCTTTCTATTTCCATTTTATTTCCATATATATTTCTTCATTTAGAGTTACAGATGAGAATTCTGATGACAAATTAGAAATGATGTCAGTCTAATTGTCTTTGCTTTTTAATTATTTTTTAATGGTCTTTATTTCATAAATTTTATTTTATAAAGTCTGAGAGGTCATAGGATTTTCCTTTTATCTTTGGATTTGAAAAATGTCAGCGATTTTTTTCACATCTTGCCTAGCCCTTGGTAGCCTTTTTAATTTGAAGACAGATTCAATGAAAAAATTTTCTATCTTGTCTTGATTTTTGCTCCCCTAGTGGTTATATTTTCTTGTACTTCACCATTTTAATTTTCAGGACTAATCAAACTACTATTTACTTATTTTTAAAAATCTTAAAAAGATTTATTTATTTATTTGAGAGAGAGAGAGAGAGCGCGCGAGCGAGAGCAAGTGCACAAGCGGGGAGTGGGGGTGGGCAGGGGGAGATGGAGAAGCAGACTCCCTGCCAATTTGGGGCTTGATCCCAGGATGCCTAACTGACTGAGCTACCCAGGTGCCCCTAATCAAACTATTATTGTAACCTTTTCCTGGAATCATATAGAATTCAATAGAAATTTAGTTTTTTATTTTTATTTTTTAAAAGATTTTATTTATTTATTAGACAGAGAAAGATCACAAGTAGGCAGAGAGGCAGGCAGAGAGAGAGAGAGGAGGAAGCAGTCTCCCTGCTAAGCAGAGAACCGGATGCGGGACTCGATCTCAAGACCCTGAGATCATGACCTGAGCCAAAGGTAGAGGCTTACTTAACCCACTGAGCCACCCAGGCGCCCTAGAAATTTAGTTTTTAAAGAGATCTCGGACACTGAGTAACAGTTGCTTAAAAACAAGAAAAAGAAGGTTTTGCAAGGAGAGATGGAAAATACTAGGAGTTAGGATAAGTTTGGGTTTGTAGGTAGTTTTAGGGACATTCCAGTTCTGAGCATTAATGAACTCTGATGCTTGTACAAGTTTGCATAGTAGCCTCATCTGTAAAGAGGAAAAAACATCATAATCTTGGTGGTACAGTTACATGTATTAGATTATCAAAATTTGTTGAAAAAATAACCAGTTGCTTTACTGACATATTTGTATTTATTCTTTATAACAACACAAGAAGTGGAGCTAGTATCATGATTCTAAATTATATAGATGAGGATGTTGTGGCTTCTAGGTGTTAAGTGCCTTGGCAAACATTCCCTAGCTAGTTAGAATTAAAACAGGGGTTTAAATAATAATTAATCTGAAACTGTTCCTCTCAGCCTCCTTGAAATATTTAAATAATCTAAATAATTATTCAATTGAATTTAACTGCTGTCTGAATGGATTTGTTATTTGATTGATGCCATCATTTTTCAAAACTTATAATCTGTTCATGCTGCACTCTCACTTAAAATATAGTACACTTAATTATTTACACATTAAGATCTGGTCCACAAATAAGGCCAAACAAGACCGAATTTAAAGGTTAGACAATTGGGAGTTCAGGGGCACCTGGCTGGCTCAGCAGTAGAGCATGCAGCTCTTGATCTTGGGGTTGTGAGTTCAAGCCCCACTTGGGTGCAGAGATTACTAAGAATAAATAAACTTAAACAAATAATTAAATAATTCAAAATAAATAAATAATTTAATAACTTGAAAATTTCAAATTTTCAAATAATTTTAAATAATTCAAAAATTCAAAATTTTCTCACAGCCACATTAAAAAGTTAAACAGGTGGTGTTAATTTTAATTATATCCATTATGTGCCCCATGTATCGAAAATAGTATTTCCATATACAGTCAATATAAAAAATTACACATAATATTTAATATTCTTTTTTGTGTCCTAAGTCTTTAAAATCCAGTGTGTGTTTTACACTTCTAGCACATCTCAGATAAGCCATATTACACGTGCTTAGTGGTCACATGTGGCTGTTGGCTGTTGTATTGTACAGAATGGGCAAACCTTAATGTCAGTTAGAAAACTTCCAATATTGTAAAAGATACACTAAATAACACTTCACATAACTGCTTCAAATGATTCCAGTGAATTAAGTCCAAGTCTTGTTCTAGCCTAAAAATAAACAGTGATTTGTAACTTACTGTATTTTGGATAGCAAAAGACAATACATGTTAAGCACTTAAGGAACTACATAGCTTACAATGGATGCTCCATATGTATTAACAACCATGATTTAAAAAATAATTCTTTTTTCCCCCCCATTTAACATGCAATATATATATTTTTATTTCTAAGATTTCTTTTTCGTTCCCAGGGAGAACGTTATATAAAAAGGCAGGCTAATTTGTGACAACATGGATGAGCCCGGAGGGCATGATACTAAGTGAAATAACCCAGAGAAAGACCAATATGAGTGATCACACTTATATGTAGAATAAAAAACAACAACAACACAAAAACTGAACTCGTAGAAACAGAGTAGAATGGTGGTTGCCAGGGGCTGGGTGGGAGACATGGGGAGAGGTGGACAGAGGATACAAACTTCCAGTTAGAAGATGGGCAAGTTCTGATGTGTAGCATGTTGACTAGAGTTAACAATACTGTGTTATATACTTGAAATTCCTGTGGATAGATCTTTAGCATTCTGACCAAAAAATGAAATAAATTATGTGAGTTGATTTAATTATAAAATGATTGCCTGTAATTAAGTTAATGTATGCATATATCATATTGTACACTAAAATATACTGCAATTGTATTTGTCAGTTTTACTTCAGGAAAAAAATTCCATGTCAGAATTTTAAAAAATTAATAATGAAATCAATCTTTCTTTCTTTCTCTTTTTCTCTTTCTTTCTTTCTTCCTATATATTACCTTCCTACCTCTTACAGAGAATAAAAAAAAATTTAAGGTTTTCCTCCCCACTCCCATTAACTTTATTTTATTGGGGGTTATTTGCTCTGAATGGTCCCCTGGCCCACTTTTTTGAGTGGCTAATCCATTTCATATGTCTGGTTATTATTCATGGTCTACTAATATTTATAAATTAAGGACTTAATCATTCAGTATGGGTAACTGATGTGGTCACCACCTGCAATTATGTGGGTTAATGTTTATTTTTTCCTGATTGATATCCCCCAAGTGTAGAGAGGTGATTGATAGGTTGGTGGTTTGATTCCTTGGTTCCACTTCTCTTTGAAATGTGTGGGATGAGAGCTGTCTACCTTCAGGCCTCTTGGCTGTCTGGTAGAATGAGGGGGCTGCATGTGGGTGGTTACTGTTCAGTGTGGGTGGCAAGTGTTCAGTTATTTAAAAATGGTAGATGTAAGTACCTGATTAGAATATTCACTTTATATCTATAGCATTTAACATGTTGTTGTATTTCTTTACAGGAATACACATGGCCTGATAAAAGCCATTATGAAATTATTACAAATGCAAGCTCTTAAGGAAGGACAAGGAGGGGAGAAGAATATTCGGAATTTGTATACTATTAGGTATGCCGTTTCTCCTTTAAAACAATTTGTGTGTGTGTGTGTGTGTGAATTATTAACTACGTTATGAACAGATATGCTAATCAATTAAGAATTATTTAATTCGGGACGCCTGCGTGGCTCAGTTGGTTAAGCGGCTGCCTTCGGCTCAGGTCATGATCCCAGCGTCCTGGGATCGTGTCCCACATCGGGCTCCTTGCTCGGCGGGGAGGCTGCTTCTCCCTCTGCCTCTCTCTTCACTCTTCACTCTCTCTTTCTGACAAATAAATAAAATCTTAAAAAAAAGAATTATTTAATTCAACAGTGATGGTGGGTGTTGGACTTCTCAGGAAGTTAGTAATTCAAGGACATAGAAGATGGAGATAGAGTTGAAAACATGCTGATAGCACCATCGTGGATTTCAGGGTTGCTTCCTTGGAATTGGAATCTGTTACCCCACATTCTTTCTGCTCTGGGATATTTATAACCATCTTCCCAATACTATGAAAACCGAAGAGTTGATTGAGCAGATGTCCTGAAAGCAGGAGGGGTTTAGGTTAGGTAGGAAGGTACTGTAAATAGTAATAGACTATTTAAGGGTTAATACCCAGGGCAAGCGTAGTAGTTAGGAGCATTGATTTGTCTTTTTTTGGTCATCTATATAATGTAACAAGCTAGAGTTATGTTAAAAAGAAAATACACATAGCAACAATTTTATTTTTTTTGAAATACACTGGATTTTATTGAGAAGTTTGGACAAGGGAAGGCATTGTACTTACTTGTGAAGTTGACCCTAACCATTGCCTTGAAGGTCCCAGAAAGCCGTTTGTTAAGAGAGGGGCTCCTACTTAACGAGCAGAGTGCCCCAGAAGATGCCATGTAACTAGTGTATGTGGTAGAATCCTGGGATCAAGCCCTGTGTCGGGCTTCCACCTCAGCGGGGAGTCTGCTTTTCCCTCTGCCTGCTGCTCCCCCTGCTTGTGCACTCTAGTGCTCTCTCTCACAAATAAATAAAATCTTAAAAAAAAAAAAAGATTTTATGTATTTATTTGGAGAGAGGGAGCACACGAACAGGCAGAGGGGGCAGAGGGAGAGGGAGAAGCGGACTCCCCACTGAGCAGGGAGCCTGATTTGGGGCTTGATCCCTCGACCCTGGGATCATGACCTGAGCTTAAGGCAGCAGCTTAACCAACTGAGCCACCCAGGTGCCCCTATTTATGATCTTTTTTATTGAGTACATTATTGAGAGTTTAAGCCGACTTTTTAACAAGGGAAGATTTTAATTTTATTTTTTAACTTTTTTTTTAATATCTTCAAACAAATTTTGGAAGAATGTATACAATGAATTAGTTAATTCATTGTTAACTTATTAGTTAATTCAAAAATTAATTTATTTTTGAATAGGGAAGCAAAAGGAAAATTATTTTTTTGAAAATACCCTGGAGACTTGGGGTATGTGGAGTAAACTTTTCCAAAATGATAAATATGCTTTTCTTTCCTTTTTTCCCTTACATATTGTGGTGCTCTGTGACATAACAAGGTTTTCATTTCAGCTTTCTCTCTCATCCATTGCCTTAACCAGAATTGAACCTAAGAAGATGAGCAGATCTTTTTTTTTTTTTAAGATTTTTATTTATTTATTTGAGACACAGAGAGAGATCGCAAGTAGGTAGAGAGGCAGGCAGAGAGAGAGGGGGAAGCAGGCTCCCTGCTGAGCAGAGAGCCCAACTCAGGGCTTGATCCCAGGACCCTGGGATCATGACCTGAGCCGAAGGCAGAGGCTTAACCCATTGAGCCACCCAGGCGCCCCAAGATGAGCAGATCTTAATATTTCCAGATGAATTATAGAAATATTTGTGTGTATGTGTGTGTGTGTGTGTTTTAAGAATTTCAAACTCTTGGGCCAGAGTTCCAGGATAGAGGATAAATCCAGGGGCGTCTGGGTGGCTAAGTCGGTTAAATGTCTGACTCTTGGAGTTGGCTCAGGTCATGATCTCAGGGCCCTGAGATGGAGCTCCCCTTGGAGTTCAGCTCAGTGTGGAGTTTACTTAAGATTCTCTCCCCGCACTCTGCCCCTCCCTTTGCTTTTGTTCACTCTCTCTCTCTAAAAATAAATAAAATCTTACCAAAAAAAAGAGAGGGAAAAGAATTCCATTGTATTTTTCAGTGGGAGTTATTTATTTTAAAATAGGAACGACATTAAAGTTTTAAATTTTTATGTTTTATTGAGATATAATTCACATACCACAGGACTGAGCCATTCAAAGTATACAAGTCAGTGGGGTTTTCTTTTTTGAATATTCACAGAATTATGCAACCATTGCCATAATCAATTTTAGGACATTTTCACATCCCCCCAAATTCCTCTACCCTTAGCAGTCACTCCATATTTCCGTTCTCCCAGTGGGGTATTTTTAATTCAATGGTTCCAAACATTAGCCACTTATTAGAACCACCTGGGTGTGCTTAAAAACAAGCATCAGAACAATCAAATGCCCCAGATCAGCTGCATCAGAGTCTCTGCCATAAGGCCTGGGCTTTTGTAGTTCTTAAAAAGATCGCAAGTGATTCTGATACAGTGAGTGCAAGATGGTATGTCAGCTGCTCTAATGTGCATGCTAATGGCTGGGGACCTCGTTGAATGGCAGATTCTCTTTCTTTAGGGCTAGGGTGGGCCCAGGATGCTCGTGCAACAAGCTCCCAGGTGATGCTGACTCTTCCTTCCCCCACTACATTATGGGTAGCGGAGCTCTGCTCGGCGGTACCGGGGAGCCTGTTAGGAGAGTGAGGTCTCGTGCTCCAGCTCAGACTACCTGTGTCGGCACCCGCGTTCCTGTTAGATTTTGCAGGTAATTCACAGGCACCTTAACGTTTAAGAAGCTCTGGTTTAGATGTTGGTAAAGGGAGATTTTCTGCCAACTAAAGGGTTAGAGTTATCCTCCCTTTCCCAATGATTGTCCTTACCCTGTGTGTACCAGACCTTCAGTCGGCTGTCACATTGCACCTGTTTTCCTGGTTTATAATTCATTTTCTCTGCTAGTTCTTCAGAAGACAGTGGGTGCAAAGTTTGGAGAGGGAACCCAGTTTGAGGAGCTGAAAATCATGCCGGATACATAAATTGTGTCTTTAGAGTGGCGGCACATCGAGAGGTCCAGAATCAATCACCTGAGTTGGCATAATCCGGTAATGTTTATGGAGAGCCCTTATGTGAATGGCTGTTTGGCACTATAAATCAGGAAAGTGTAATCGAGTGTGTAAGAGCCTTAAGTTCCTCCAAGAGGGGGATCGTGGATGCCGGGGACAGAGGAGAGGTGAGCCTGAGGAGCAGACTCCCCTCAAGAGAGCTGTGATTACCTGAGTCGGGCATGAAATTGTCATGCTGTTTTCGAACCTTCTTTGCAGTGTGTGGGTTGGCAGTACCCTCCAGCTTTGGAGAAGCAACTGAGGAGCTGTGTGTGAAAGCATAAAAGGATGTGAGAAGCCCAGAACTCCACGGAGAGGCATTCCCTGGTTATGCTGGAAGGTGAATTTCCAATGGAAGTAGTAGGACAAATAATTGCAAGCTTTCTGGGAATGAAACTCCCCTGTGTTTTTTACGGTACTAAGGACCTGGTTTGCATACAGTTTTGGAGTTTGAGCATTTTCCACTTCTTCTTGGCCTGATAGCTAATGAATTTGAATTGTAGTACAATAGAATATGTGGTTATTTTAAATGGATTGGTGCTGAATTTGCTTACGTTATGCCAGTGTGGAAGGGAAGGGAGTGTCTGTGAGGACCGGAAATGAGGGCCTGAGCCCATGGCTTCCCCTGGTTCTTGTGAATTTCATGGAAGGAGCCCTAGAGAGGGTATTCTCTTTGTTGAACCTAGAGCTCAGTGGTTCTGAAACTTTCTGTGCCAAAGAAGCGCCTGGGGAGCTTGTTAACAGGACAGATCTTATTCAGTGGGCTTTGCACCAGACTTAGGTATCAGCATGTTTACCCAGCTGCTCAGTGATCTGGATATAGGTCAGCTGTGGTTCACAATTGAGAAATATTGCTTGGGGCTGTGGGAGCTTAAAGGTACCACATATAAGCCGATAGGAGCCTCTCGAGGATACACTAGGGGGGGATATTGAGGGGCTTAATCCTGTCTCCTTGCCTCTGTTCCCTGTTGGGGGTCAAAAAGCCCGTTTCCCACTAAGCACCAAGGCACCGAGTTCATGAAACCATGTCTGCCACGGACAATAGAGAGGTCAAGATCAGGACCAAAGAGCATTTTTAAAGGAAAAACAGCCTAGGGAGGGCAAGCCAAGTACAAATGCAAGAGACCGTGTAAGAGATTTAAACCTCATCGCTCTGTTCAAAGAAAAATTCTGTGGCCACCGCAAGTGAGTGTTCTTCATGGTCATATGGTGGATGCTTGTTTGAGGCAGGAAAGGAAGAGAGCCCTCCACAGCTCTCTTACAAAAGCAACACTGGTTTTCAGTGTTTACCATGCATCAGGAGCTCATGCTGAGAGTTTTTGATGTGTATGTCTGGAACATGACCGGAAAACTGCATTTTTAACGAAATTGAGATGCACAGGTGGTCAACTGACTGTGCTTTGAGATACATTAGAATAGAGTGTGTATGGCTGATAAAGTTCATATTGCTCAGTTGGACCCTTCTTTAGTTTTGTGACAAGATTAAATGGGAATGTTTATTTTATTTTTTTTAAAGATTTTATTTATTTATTTGATATGAGAGTAAGCGCACAAGCAGGAGTAGCCAGCAGAGGGAGAGGGAGAAGCAGGCTCCCCAAGGAGCAAGAAGCTGGACTCGGGACTCGATCCCGGGACTCTGGGATCATGACCTGAGCCGAAGGCAGCTGTTTAACCAACTGAGCCACCCAGGTGCCCCTAGATGGGGGTGTTTAAATGCCACTTCAACTCTGATTTTTAGGATGGGGTTAGCTGGAGGAACACCACAGCACATTTATACTTAGCATATGCCATGTGTGAAACTCTAGGCACACGAGTCTTGACTGTGACTTCACAGTAGGGCCTTTGAGGGGTTTTATTTTATTGTTATCTTTTTAAGATCTTATTTATTTGAGAGAGAACACAAGCTGGGTGGGGGTTGCTGGGGTGGGGTCAGAGGAGGGACAGAAAGAGAAGCAGACTTCCACTAATCAGGAACCCCCGCAAGGGCTCGATCCCAGGACCCTGGGATCACAATGTGAGCCGAAGGCAGATGCTCAAGGGCTGAACCACCCAGGTGCCTTGAGGGGCTTTTAAATGTACCGGTGGCTGGGCTTTTCCTAGAAGGACTGGAGGGTTTGCCTGAGGCATTGGTGGTTATTCAAAGCTTCCTGGGTCGTTTCCAGTCCGCTGGTAGCAGGGAGAACTGCTGGCCAGTGGCTGAAGTGAGGCAATGGGGGTTCATTGTTGCTAGACCTTCAGATCTTTCAGTATTAATAACATTTTATGTGAAATCTTCTGACCACTGAATGCTGGAAAACAATTCATATTTTTAAAAATACAGGGTAGGCAGACAAAACACATCTGTTCACAGGAGGCAATCCAAAGGGCATCAGCTTTGTGACCCGTTTTAGGCATTTAATAGTTTTCAAAATCTTAGAAGCTCTTTTCTACCTTTGAACAATTTTTATAATAATTGCCTTTTTTAAAGGTTTATTTATTTATTTTTATAATCTGTACACCCAATGTGGGGCTTGAACTCACGAACCCAAGATCAAGAGTTGCATGCTCTACCGACTGAGCCAGCCGATGCCCCTCCTTCTATCCTGCCTTTTAAAAACTGCTGCTAATGTATCCTCTAGGCTTCCTTTCTTCTCCCCCTTTTGTTTGGTCTGGATTTTCTGTTGGTCATCTTGAACTCCATTTTTCTTCCTCTTTTCTTTCTTTTTCTTTTTTGTTAAAGATTTTATTTTTTAGAGAGTGCACGCGTATGAGACGGGAGGGTCATAGGGAGAAGCAGACTTCCTGCAGAGCAGGGAGCCCCATGTGGGACCTGATCCCAGCACCCCGGAATCCTGACCTGAGCCAAAGGCAGACGCTTAACCAACTGAGCCACCCAGGAGCCTGAACTCCATTTTCCTGTAACATGGTTATATTTAAGTTACTTAAACATTCTCGAATATTGACTATAGAGAAAGAAGGGCAGAGAATGGATCTGCAGCAAGGATTTCAGTTTTGAGAAAGAATAACTAAACTGAGTTTTTACAATTCATGGAGGCTCATTTTCTTAGTTGCTTTGTAATATGCCACCCCTCCCCCCATTTTATCATGTGTTTCTGCCTTTCGTTTTTCCTCTGCATATTCATATTTTGGCAATCTTTTCAAGATCTCTCTTCCTTTTGCTGAAGTGAGGAAATAGCTGTGAATTCATGAGCAGTGACTGCTTGTTCCAGAATTCGTGCACCATTCTGATGTGCCAGACAGTGGCTGACATGCACACATAGCAAATGTTAAGAATCTTATTTGTGGAAAGGTTTGGTCTGATCAACGTCAAGCTCTACTTTCTGAAATTAGGGAATATTAAATGCTTTTGGCAGATGGTATGCTCTGAATGGGTGAAGAGGCCAAGGGTAATGGAGGGCTATACCCTGAGCTGATTAGTTAGGCACACTCTATCTCTTTGGGCGGTGTTAGGTAGATTATTTAGATAGTTAATTTTTTTTTAAAAGATTTTATTTATTCATTTGACAGGAGAGAGAGAGAGGACAAGCAGGAGGAGCAGCAGGCAGAGGGAGAGGGAGAAGCAGGTTCCCTGCTGAGCAGGGAGCCGGATGTGGGGCTCCATCCCAGTTCCCCGGCATCATGACCCGAGCTGAAGGCAGACACCCACCCAACTGAGCCACCCAGGTGCCTCTGAAGAGTTAATTTTAAGAATGTAAAGATGTGTGTCCTGAAAGCTGCAGAACTTTGTAATTCATGCTGATCTTTTTCACTCCATTCTTAAGGCAAACACATTCATCCCTAGGTCTATAACAAAGAAAAATGAGAGTCCTAAGAGAAGGACTGAGACGCACTGGGCTAAGACTAGTTTGTGGCTGAGGACATCAAAATGTAGCCCTGGTTTTAATTTTGATAACTAGCTTTTTCTCAGCAATAAACTCCTTCTGCGTTTTCTCTTCTACCCATTTTGAAGAATGAGATGGAGGCAGCTGTGGGAAGAGCCCAGGAAGGGTGTTGCAGATCTAGGTGGAGGTAGGTGCCTCCGTGCTGTCTGCTATTGTGAGCGAGAGCTGGTGTGCGGGAGGCCCGGTGGCTGGAGACAGCTCAAGGGAGGGAGAGGCCAAGATGGAGGCCCAGGAGAGGGGGTATGGCCTAGGATACACAAGATCATGTCAAAGACTTGGGGTTTTAGTTAAAGAGTAGTGGGGACTTCTGAAGGTCTGTCTTTTTAACTTCTTTGGAAATAATTTCAAAGTTCCAGAAAGATTGTGCAAGTAGTACAAAAGACTCCCATATACCATTTACCCTGATTCATGGAGTTTAATACTTTGCTACATTTGCCTTATCATTCTGTCTATTCTGTATAATTCTTAAAAAACATTGGTGAGTAGATTATGTCTTCAACAGTGTATTTTCTAAGAACAAGGGTATTCTCATATAATCAGAGAAGAGTTATCATACTGAAAAAAATTTAACATCTATATAGCAGTCTATAGTCCATATTCCAGTTTTGTCATAGCATCCTTTTATACATTTTTCCTTTTTATTTTTAGTGTGTAAGATCTAATTTAGGATCATAGGTTACTTTAGTTGTCCTATTGTTTTAGTCTTTTAAATTCTGGAACAATCTCTTCCTTTCTTTTTCATGACATTGACATTTTGGAAATCTATAAAAGTGATGCCTTGTCCATCTCAGAATATCACATCTGGAGGCACTGATGTTCATCTCATCCCTAACTGGTGGTTTTAATTAAAAAAAAAAAAAAAAAATTTTTTTTTTTTTTTTTTTTTAAATAAACTCTACACCCATCCTGGGGCTCGAACTCATGGCCCCAGAATCACAAGTCACATGCTCTATTGACTGAGCCAGCCAGGCACCCTTCAGTGGTGACTTTAATTTTGGTTACCCGGTCGGGGTGATGTATGGTTTCTCTACTGTAGAGTTAATCATTTTTCTCTTGTAACTAATATGCAATCTGTGGAGAAGACTCTTGGAACCATGCAAATATACTGCTCCTCATTACGCCCCCAACCCCTCAACTGATTTTCACTGTGACACCTTCAAAATGGTGATTTCAATGAGAGGTGGAAATGGTAGGAATCCCCAGAAATGCACTGAATGTATAGATTCTGATTTAGAAAGCTTGGGTGTCATCCAGTGTGTGTACCTAGAATCTATATATTTTTTAAAAAAGTCTCCAGGGATTCAGATGTGGAAATAGATTTAAGAATCACTGGATGAATGGCTAAAATAACCAAACAACATCATGGTATTTCGTAGTGATTAGAAAAAGATGCAACTCTTGGGGCGCCTGGGTGGCTCAGTGGGTTAAAGCCTCTGCTTTTGGCTCAGGTCATGATCCCGGAGTCCTGAGATCGAGCCATGCATCGGGCTCTCTGCTCCTCAGGGAGCCTGCTTTCTCCTCTCTCTGCCTGCCTCTCTGCCTACTTGTGATCTTTGTCTGTTGAATAAATAAATAAAATCTTAAAAAAAAAAAAGATACAACTCTCTTGCCTCCCACATCTGCATCTTTAAGAATGAGCGTAATTGTGGCACCTGGGTGGCTCAGTCGGTTCAGAGTCTGCGTTCAGCTCGGGTCATGATTCTGGGGTTCTGGGATTGAGTCCCACATCGGGCTCCTTGCTCTTGGGGAGTCTGCTTCTCCCATTCCCTCTGCTGCTCCCTATGCTTGTTCTCTCTCTCTCTCTCTCTCTCTCTCTCTCAAATAAATACAATCTTAAAAAAGAAATGGGTGTAATCAACAGGTGTATTAAGGTAATAAATGAGATTCTGATTTGAGCTTTCTTCCTTTGTAAAGGAAATTCAGGTTAGTTTGTTTCTGTTGGTGGTGTATTTCACAGGATACACATGAATTTTTTTCTAAAATCAAGAATAGGGTAACTAAATTTAAGATATTATGTGGCTGAATTAAATTTGAAAATTGTTTAATGTTTGTTTTATTTAAGTAATCTCTACACCCTACGTAGAGTTCGAACTCATGAGCCCCAAATCAGGCATCACTGGCTCCCCTAACTGAGGCAGCCAGGCACTCCTGAAATATTTTTTAATGCATTTTTTTGAGATATAATTTATATGCCATAAAATTCATCTTTTTAAACCATACAGTTCCGTATTATATCCACTAAGTTGTCTAACCATGATCACTATCTAAATCCAGCACATGTTCATCCTCCCTAAAAGAAGCCTCATTAACAGTCATTCCCTAGTATTCCTTACACCCAATCCCTGTAAAACACTACTTTTTTTGTATCTGTGGATTTGTTTCTTCTGGACATTTTATATAAACGAAATCCCTAAAATATGTGGCTTTTTATCCCTTTCTTTTTCCACCTACCATAATGTTTTGAAGGTTCATCTATATTGAATGGCTGAATATTATTCCATTGCATGGATATACCACATTTTACTTATTCTGTAGTCTTTTTGTATGCTTACCAAGTCAAGTGAATTTTTAGTGTTTTTGCCTTTTACGTTTATTTTTGGAGGTAAGCTATTCTTTGTAAGTTATGGAAATGAACTCCTTAGTCTTTAAGAGTAATTAATGTTATATGCAAGTGATGAATTACTAAATTCTACTCCTGCAATGAATATTACAGTATATGTTAACTAGAATTTAATTAAAACTTGAAACAAAAAAATTTTTTTTTTTTTGAAGATTTTATTTATTTATTTGACAGACAGAGATCACAAGTAGGCAGAGAGGCAGGCAGAGAGAGAGGGGGAAGCAGGCTCCCCGCTGAGCAGAGAGCCCGATGCGGGGCTTGATCCCAGGACCCTGGGATCATGACCTGAGCCGAAAGCAGATGCTTTAACCCACTGAGCCACCCAGGTGCCCCGAAACAAAAATTTTTTTTTAAAGAGTAGCTGTTTGTTTTTCTATGCAGATTTCTGTATTACATTACATTTACTTTTCTTTCTTTCTTTCTTCTTTTTTTTTTTTTTTTTTACATTTACTTTTTCTTAATAAGTTTGCTTGGAATCCTGTAATTCTTTAAAAACTTGACCATCTGGAGCTTTTTTTTTTCTTTCTCGGGTCAAAGTGAACATTTTGCTTTTCGGGGAGCTGATTATTTCAGTAATTGAATATATTATCTAAAGGGATTCCCCTGAGATATAGCTGTTTGGTTTTATTTAACATAAAATAATCATGACACCATTATTAAATCATCTGTACTACACAGTCTAGCTGCCATAAGGGATTGGAACCAGTAGAATACATTAATTAATTTTGCTGAAGTTACAAAAACTTGGTGAACTACCATTTTGGGGTATGTCATATATAACCTTTTTTTGGGGGGGGAAGATCGTGCTTTGTAGGTTTTTTTTTGGAAGCAGGAGTTTAACATGGCTGAATTGCAGTAATCACCTTACCTATACTTTAATTCTCTGGTATTTACTGTTTTTTTGGAGGGGTGGTATATGCAAGAAACTTCTTTGAACATCTCATAAAAGTTTTGATCCTTCCTTAGAAAATATACACACATACATACATACATGTCCTTAAAATTTTGCTTATCATTTCAGACGACTTGTGAATTCTTGCTTTAATGATAAAGGGACATCTTTATAGAAAAATCATGAAAATGAATCCAAGTTAAGAAGGGATTATCAGCATCAGATCTGACTCTGAGAAAACCCAGCAGAGTTAATGATAAGAAAGAAGCCAGGGCAGTAAGAGGGGAAGCATAGCCATTACTTTCCAAAGGCCATCTGGCTCTTTGCAGTTTAATGCTTTCTGTTGAACTGCATGTTTTGCTTCTGTTTTCATTTCCTCTTTTCTCTCCTTTTTCCCACCCAGGGAAGTCTTTGTTCACAGTTTATGGTTCTAATCACCTGGGGTTTGCACTTGGGATTTATAATCACACCTAAAGGATAAGCTACACATATTTTACGGTCTTCCAGTTAAGCGACTGCCCCTAGAAAGTGCTTTTAAGTTCTTCTAAAGGTGAGATGTTTAATTTAAAAATTACTATGGCAATTTAGTGATCATTGTCTTTAAGGACATAAAATGTCCTTCTGGCCTCCTTAGCCTATTTATCTTGTCTCTAGTTTTTAGTATATGTGCTGCCGAAGCGAGCACTTGTCTCTAGTTTTTAAATTTAATTCAAATTTATATATACACACACACACACACACACACACACACACACTTTTTACACTCATGGCTGCTAACTTAATAATAGAAGTTTTGAAACCCTAAGTATTTGTTTCCCCACAGTCATTACCTTCTACCCAGAATAATTTTAAACTTTTGACATTGGCATACACCTTTGTTGTTAAAACCTTGCCTCTCAAAATAGGGATCCTGCAAAAGGTTCAGTATGAGGGCAGAATTAATTGTAATATGAACTATGTTTTTGAAGAAATCTCACACTTTCCCTCTCTGCCTTATGGACCCAAAGAAAATAGATTTGTCAATATTCATCCACATGTCCACATTAAAATACTTTTTGCTCCAAAAGTTTTCTTTTCCTGGTAGCTTATGTGGAAAGGAAAAATACATGTGTCTTAAAAATGCGACAGAATAATTCCCAATTATTGTGTAATTTTTCTTTTTTATTCCACATTCATTGTGGAATCTGAAATTTTTGTTAGGCTTTTTTTTTTTTTTTAAATCTTAAAATCTGTGGGACTTTTTTTTTTTTTTTTTTTTTTTTTTTTTAATCCCTTTTTGGCTTCTAACCAGCACTTTCAAATCAAAATTCAGAGCAGGTAGAGAAATGCTTTTAAAATGCATATTTGATGTAGTAAGTGCTATGCTATGCTTCTGAAAGGGCCCGGGTCACAGCTGCATACATGAAAATGCATGGTGACTGTAGGCATTGTTTCCTCACACAGAAAAGGCAATCTGTGTCTATCGCGGAATTTATGATGTAAATCAAATCCTCCCGTTCCTGTATTCAGCGACGGAGCAGAAAGGTTGAGGTGACCTAAAGGTTACAAATAACTTTTGCTTTTTGATTTGCCTACCGCAAGACGACTTTTTTTTTTTTAAGCCCTCTTTTCTATTAAGATTGATGTATTTATACTTGGAAAGGTGAATCTAGTTACATACCTTATTCTGTCATTGCCTCGGTGCTAGTCTAGCGGAACCGCGCGTTTATCACTCCTTCCTGCCCCCACTCAGTTCTGTAGGATGCGTGTACCGCACTGTGTTGTTGGCAATACTATTAAAGGGTGGGGAGGACTCAAGTATTTGGTACCAACTCTGCGTGCTTCCTCTGTGCGTTTTATCCCTGAACAGTGTGGACTTTGATACCGCGTACTAGAGGCACTGTGAGACCTTGGTTTTTCACGATCCAGGGAAAGAGTTTGAAAAGGTGCTTTGAGGAGATCCTGTGTGTGTGTGTGTGTGTGTGTGTGTGTGTTACATTTATTGTAGTTGTGCCTCGGCACCAAAAGGGAAACCTAACAAGAATAAGACAGATCCAGCTTTCAGACAGCTTCTCCTCTGGTTTAAGAAACAAACCTACCTGTCCGAGAATGAGGACGGTACCACGTTGATGGAGTGTTCCGTGTGCTCGGTACAATGGAAATGCGTTACTTACAATGGCAGTTAAGACATTTATAAATCGTGAAGTGGGAAGGTGCCAAAGAACGGAGGATAAATTGGTTCCTCCGTGGCAGAAACAAAAACCACACGGTGAGGGAGAGAGCAGAGGCACTGGAGGCCAATGAAGGGTGACCAGATAGCCTGGTTTGTATTGATTTTAATCTTTAGAAACAGTGCTCTTCTCTTTTAAGAGGAAAGTAGAATCTATTGGAAGTCTCAGGAGTTGGGAAATTCCGACTTAAAAATTTGTGCTCTTTCTGGGCTCCGTACTTCTCTCTGAAATAAATATGGTATGCTTTATCTCTTTGAAATTAGAAAAAGGAAATTCCTGGGGCACCTGCATGGCTCAGTTGGTTAAGCATCTGCCTTTGGCTCAGGTCATGATCCCAGGGTCCTGGGATCGAGTCCCTCATCGGGCTCCCTGCTCAGTGGGGAGTCTGCTTCTCCTATCCCTCTGTGCTCATGCTCGCTCTCTCTCTCTTTCTCTCAAGCAAATAAATAACATCTTAAAAAATTAAAAATAAAAGTAGACTCCTTTTTGAGGTTTAGATTTTATTAAACTTTGGCCTTAGAGCCACCTAAACTTGGCCTAGAATTATTAACAGTTGAGAGCCTTCTGTATTGCTTTCTGCCTTTCCAGAGTTTGACCCTACCTCTAGTCTGGAGCAGTACGAAGGTAACGGCTTTAAAGGGTTACTTGGGTTGTATATCTTTAGCACTGGAAGGTTCTTAGTCTGATGTCTTCATTTTACAGATGAAGAAACTTTGCTCAAGAGAGGTTAATTCTCTTGCCTTGAGATCACATGGTTTGTTGCAGAACCTCAGTGTAAATCTGGAACTCTTGACCCTTTCAGTTCCTTGCTTTCCCTTCACTATTTTCCCTCTACCTCTCTACTTGCAATTTTTCCCGAGATAGGATTGTGGCAGCCTAACAGTAAGTGATTCCAGTGATGTTAGGTAGGCACTGCTTATATAAATAATAATGATGACTGTGTCCCACCATTGTGTTTGTTACTCACAACTTGCATAGCTTATTGTCTGCCATTATTAATTTTACAAGTGATCAGGTTGATTGTATGGTCAATCATTCCCATCTATCCCATCCCATCTATCATTTTGAATAAAGTATTATAGTCAACTTTTTTAATAACTTGAGTAGCAGTTATAACTGCTTAGCCTTAAAATTTAACTTAATTGAAGTGAAATTTTGGTTGGTGTTCTTTTGTACACGTTCTTTTTTTGATCAGCAGTGCTTCTAAGGAAGAGCAGAGGTGACTTATTTAAACTGTGGACCCTTCTATTTACCTTGACCTTTCTCAGTTGGATATACTTGAATGAAGTGGAGTGGCTAACGAGCAGTGAATGAGAGGAAGAAGGAAAAGAGAAATCTCGAATAATCCATAAATTTAATAATCTCACATGCATCAAGAATGAATTACACTTACCCTTATGACGTCTTAAATGTTCCAATGATAATATTTTATTTATTTATTTATTTTTAAAAAGATTTTATTTATTTATTTGTCAGAGAGCGCACAGGCAGAGTAGCAGGCAGAGGGAGAAGCAGACTCCCTGCTGAGCAAGGAGCCCGATGTGGGACTCGATCCCAGGACGCTGGGATCATGACCTGAGCCGAAGGCAGCTGCTTAACCAACTGAGCCACCCAGGAGTCCCTGTTCCAGTGATAATATTTTAAATAGGAAAATAACTATTTTCTGTCATACCCAAATTAGTAGGTATATTAAATACTGTTTATTTTGGAACATGATTCTGTATTTTGCAAAGGAATAATTTTCCATGAGTTTTCCCTTTAAAATTCTGGAGTTTCTGCTGTATTGTGTTAGCCTTGTGCACCTAATGTTAATATTTGAGGACTATATTTCCATAAGAATCTTAAAATTTTGAGTATGATCGATTGCTTTGGTTCATTGCAAGGAAGGGTGAAGGTGGAATCAAGTCTTTTTTTTTTTTTTTTTTTAAATAGTTCTGGGGATGGTACCATGGTTTAATCAGTTTTGTGCCTCTCCTAAGTGCTTGTCATTTTACAGTAACGCCGTGGTTCTTAACCAGGGGGCAGTTTTGCCCCCCAGGGACATTTGGTAATGTCTAGAGACATTTTCGACTGTCATAACTATATTGAATGCTATTAACATCTTGTGGGTAGAGGGCAGGAATGCTGCTAAATATCCTTCAGTGTACTGGACAACCCCCAAAAGAGTTCTCTAACCCCAAATAGCAGGAGTGCAAAGATTGAGAAAACTTCATGCATGGCAGTTGTACCATAAAATATATTGAATTAGAAAATGCATTCATTCTGTTAAGCTTTCTATATTTGTATTTACATACCAATTTGATGATTCACAAGGGAGAATTTAGCTCTTTACTTCATTATGCTCAAAGTAGTAAAACAAAATCTTGGCAATTATAATTGATTTTAGGTTAGTTGTATTCAGTTGAAATAGTATAATATTATCCAATGTTAATCGCTAGTAAGATTCAGTGTTCTTATTTTGGACTTCCCTTCTGCCTCGAGAGCTTCTTGGAATCAATATTGTGTATTCTCTGCAGTATTTGTACTTGGATCTGACGTAATCAGTTCTTTGGAAAAGTTAGCCTAAATCAGTAATTCATCTGGATAATCCCTATTCTATATTCTACTTTGTCTTGTCTTTAATGTTTAAGTCTGAGATACTAAATAGACTTTGTTGAATCCAGTGTCTAGCAAAACAGGCCTTCAGCTTCATGCAACAAAGCTAGAGTGGTTCCCACAATCCCAGTGAAGTAGAAGTGAAATTATATTGGGTGTATGTGCAGCATTTCTTTAAAATTAATCCCGCAGGGGTGCCTGGGTGGCACAGTTGGTTAAGCGACTGCCTTTGGCTCAGGTCATGATCCTGGAGTCCCGGGATTGAGTCCCGCATCGGGTTCCCAGCTCCATGGGGGGTTTGCTTTTCCCTTTGACCTTCTCCTTTCTCATGCTCTCTCTCTCAAATAAATAAATAAAATCTTCAAAAAAAAAAAAATTACTCCCTCTGGGATACCTTGGTGGCTCAGGTGGTTAAGCATCTGCCTTTAGCTTCGGTCATGATCCCAGGGTCCTGGGATTAAGTTCTGTATCGGGCTTCTTGCTCAGTGGGGAACCTGCTTCTCCCTCTGCTTGCCACTCTCCCTGCTTTTTCTCTCTCTCTCCCTCTCTCTTTCTGACAAATAAATAAAATCTTGAAAAAAAATTACTACCTCTTATTTCTGTTGACCTGATTTAATTTGGACAAAAGTTTTAAACTGTAGATATAAAACAAAACAACCACCAAAACAGTAGATACTTGAGGTTTTTTTGCAGGGAGGGGCGTGGTGAGCAAGTTGGAGGAAGGAATGACTTACAAGGGAAGAGTATTGAAAAGCAGGAAAGTGCTTTATGATCACACACAGTGTGTGACAATACATAATGATAACTTGGTGGGTTTTCTTCTTAAATAGTCATAAATGCCACCACTAAGTGGAGGATTAACGGATGGTCCTATGTGATGTTCCTTGTTTCAGTGTGGTGCTGGGCAGGAGCCAAACCCATACCGAAATTGATAGCAGGTGCTGTTCTTTTCTTTTTATTCGTGTTTCCTGGAACATGACCTACTGAAGTCTCAACCTTTGAAGTCTGACTGATGTGACATTCCTGGGAGACTGTCAGGATCTGTAACATTTGTTTGTTAATATCTGCGGCAACTAGAGTAGAAGCAATTCTAGGTAGGTTTCAGTGCTAAAGAGTTTGGAATTTGGAAATGGGATTTTGATAGGATTTTTGAGTGTTGGCAGAAATCGTTGGAGTGATCCCTTAGCAATGGCAGTCATCTGATCAGTCAGAAATAGACTGTGCTGTGACAAACAGGAGGGTGGCAGGAAGTGACGTTAGTGCCTGGTACGTCAGGTGAGGTTGAGGAGCACGTGAGGAGGTGGTGGTGTAATACACGGGAACTGTGGAGTCTCGTCAGAGCTGTGCCTCTCGCGAGAGTTTCCATGTGAAGGACCTGCCATGCTTTTCTGTTTTAAGAGCGCGAGACATCCGAAAACTTCCGGACTCTTCACCTCCCTCTTCTGGGTTTTTTTCCTTGTAGTAGTTCTCAGCCGTGGAAACACGTTAGAATTGCTGGAAGAGTTTTTAAAAATGACTAATGACTAAAAATGACTAATAATCCCAGGACCCTGGGATCATAACCAACTGAGTCACCCAGGCACCCCCTCTTTAGGTATCTTAATGGATATAGCCTAAATAAAAATTCTCATTCTTGTTCAATAAAAATTTTAAGATTTTTCAGTTTGGAGAGTTTATTTTGAGATGGGAGAAATGTTTTCTTTTTCTTTAAATATGCTGGGGGAATGGAACCACACACTGAGAAGAACAGGGTAAGTAGGAACCGGGAGGGAGAGAGTGCTTATAAATTGAGGCAATGTTAAAAGAAATAGAGCCTTCCAAACTTGGAAAGAGAGGAAGGGGAGGTGGCTCAAGCCTTCCAGGAATGGAGAAACCAAGGAGATGGATAGGACCGAGCTCCTGGATTCAAGAGATTGGCCAAAGTCCCAGGGTTACTGTGTGGCAGACTTTGTGCTCTAATTTGGATCCCTGAGACTCAGAGTTGATTCTTTTTTCTGCCAAACAGGTAGAGGAAAAGAATGTTAGTTCTAATCACCCAACTCTGCAACAAATGGTAGTTTTGCATTCTGGAAAAAGGTTTCTAGATGGCATTGGCTCTTGTTGCCGTTATTTGGATATTGAGAATTTATAGTCCGGAAATCACAGCTTCCTATGTGACTTTTTGTGCTTTTCAGAAATCATCCTCAGCCTTTGATCACTATGCTTGAACACAGACCCGATTGCTGGCCGGTACTTTTGCAGCAGCTGACGGCTTTTTTCCAGCAATGCCCTGAAAGGTAATGTAGAATAAAATAAATGAAGGATATGGAATGGCATATGCTTATTTTAGAGCTTTTTTTTTTTTTAAGCTGCTTTGACTATGTTGTTTTCTAAAACACTTCTTTTCTTCAAGAGAATAGGAGATAGTTGTGTTTTTTAATAGTAAAAGGCAAAAAACAAACAAAACCCACCAAAAAACAAACAAAAAAACCCTCAAAAGCCCTACCAGATCTAATTGATGGTTGAAATACTGAATATGAGAAAAGCTATTATTAAAGAAGTTAAGGCTTCCCTGCTTAGTTGGGAGTCTGCTTCTCCCTCTCCCCCTCCTCCCCGCTCATGCCCTCTCTCTCAAGTAAATAAATAAAATCTTAAAAAAAAACCATAGGGACGCCTGGGTGGCTCAGTTGGTTAAGCAGCTGCCTTCAGCTCAGGTCATGATCCCAGCGTCCTAGGATCGAGTCCCACATCGTGCTACTTGCTCAGCGGGGAGCCTGCTTCTCCCTCTGCCTCTGCCTGCCACTCTGCCTGTGCTCGCTCGCTCTCTCTCCCTCTCTCTGACAAATAAATAAATTAAAAAAAAACAAAACCAACCCAAAACCACAAAACATTAAGCATTGGTTACTTAGGAAAGTTGATTGAAAATATTTGGTAAGCTACTACACAATACGTAGGAAAGATAGCTTCTTCCCCCTGGAAATTGATTAGTGAGTGATCTCTCCACTGGAAACCTTCCAGTTGGAATCAAGTAATACTGCCATATATGGGCTTAGTTCAGCATCACCAGGGTGTTCTGATGGTCCTCAAAACTAACCCCCCTTCCTCCATTCGTACTGCCATGATGCTGGCTCATATCCTCATCTCTTTCTGTGGCTTTTGCCACCTGTTCCTAACTGGCATTTGTGCCTCCAGTCCTGTCCTGCTCAGAGCGATTCTCTCAACATCCATCAGGGTGTTATATCAAGAGAGTAGATCTTGGGACGTCTGGGTGGGTCAATCCGTTGAGCATCTGCCTTCGGCTCAGGTCATGATCTCAGGGTCCTAGGAATTAGCCCTGCATCGGGCTCCCTGCTCAGCGGGGAGTCTGCTTCTCCTACTACCTCTACCTCTTTGTGCGTGTGCACTCTCTCTCTGAGAGAGATTTTATTTATTCATTTGACATAGGCACAGCGAGAGGGAACACAAGCAGGGGGAGTGGGAGAGGGAGAAGCAGGCCTCCTGCTGATCAGGGATCCTGATATGGGGCTCAGTCTCAGGAAGGACCCTGGGATCATGTCCTGAGCCAAAGGTAGATACTTAACGACTGAGCCACCCAGGCACCCCTCAGATAAATCTTAAAAAAAAAAAAAAAAAAAAAAAAGACAAGAGAATAAGTCTTATTGTATCACTCCCTTGCTTAAGTTAACACAGTTGTGGTTTTCAAACTGCACTTGCATAATGTGCACTTAGGATGGGGACTGCCCTTTACCTTGTTAGCTCTTTCTATAGAACCTGCATGTTGATATCTTATGGCAGCTTTCTACTGGCAAACAATAGTGTGGCTTCCGAAATAGTTGGAAAATCCCTGGACTAGATGGTAAAATCGAGTTTGTTACGCTAGGCTCTTTCTTACACAGTTACAACCTATTTCCCCAGTTTTCTCTTGACTTACTGCTTTATGAATGGTGCATTCAGCGGTACTTGGACTTTCGGTTCCACACAGAGAGCCATGCTGTTCCCTTTCCTCCATGTCTTTGCTTATCAGTACCTACCTTACTCTTGAATTTTACCCCAATTATCGTACCTACCTTACTCTTGAATTTTACTTTCCTGACTCATTTCTCTCTTTTAAATCTCTCTGCTCGGAGGTCCTTGCTTACCAAGCTGAATGAGGCGTCTGTTTTATGTGGTCTCATAGTAACTTAAGCTGTGATTTGTAACATTACTGTATTTCATTATTGTACTTATAATTCTTCTCTGGGAAAACTTCCTGAGGTCAGGGACTGTGCCTCCTTAGTCTTTGTATTAATAAAGCCTGGCCCATTTCTAGTTGCTCTATAAATATTGAATTTATGTACATGAGGTGCATTGCAGAGGGCTTTATAATATATAATATTACTGCATACTTAGTACCATCATGCAAGGTCATGATAGGACACCATTGTCCCAGGTAATCCAACGCCTGAGTTACATTCACCACACTAGCTCCATTCATATTTTCTTGCTCTTGAAGGTCTTACCATGTCCTATCCATACAGTTTCTTAGAAAACCATTTCTGAGTCCATAATTTCAGTGTTAGATGGGATTTCTAGGCACAGTGTACTGCCACAGGAAGTTTTAAGGGACATAGGGAACCTTGGATCATCTGCCAATGAGAAAAATCAGTATGACATTTGGATGATAGCTCAACAGAAACATCACTAACCTCTATTCCCTCACCTAGGTTGCGTTTTCATTAGTAAGATATTAACATTTCCTAAATAAGTTTTTGTTCATCTTTATCAGAAAGCAAAAATAACAAACTTACACATTTTTAATTTTAATTTTTTTTTTTTAAATTTTATTCGTCAAGAGGGAAACCCAGGGAGAGAGGGAACACAACAGGGGGAGTGGGAGAGGGAGAAGCAGCTTCCCCAGGAGCAGGGAGCCTGATGTGGGGCTCGATCCCAGGACCCTGAGATCATGACGTGAGCCAAAGGCAGATGCTTAACAACTGAGCCACCCAGGCACACCCCCAAACTTATACATTTTTTAAAAAATTTCTTGCTCTTGTTAAATAGATTAGGATTTTTTATAAAAGATGCTGCTGCGGTTGTGCCAAATTTATTATTAAGCTTTTTTTTTTTAAAAGATTTTACTTATTTATTTGACAGACAGAGACCCTAACCCTAACCCTCAAGAATATCTTTCTTTTGCAACTCTTGAGTTAGCCATCATGTAATTAATTACCTTTTGGTTATCTTCATTTCAAAGGAGTATTATATTGGGATTTGGATGTAGTTATTATAATGAAATATGTCCAGATATTCATAAAGTAAAAATTATTAATTGACTTTGGTTTTTTCACTGATAAGTTTCTGTTGACTCTTTTCATTCAAGTCCTCTCATGTTAGATTATGCTATCAAGAGCCTTTTGGAAGTTCATTTTCTTTTTTATTATTTTTTTATTTTTTTTAATAGAGATCACAGGTAGGCAGAGAGGCAGGCAGAGAGAGAGGGGGAAGCAGCTCTCGGCTGAGCAGAGAGCCCAACGTGGGGCTCGATCCCAGGACCCCAGGATCATGATCTGAGCCAAAGGCAGGGGCTTTAACCCACTGAGCCACCCAGGCATTCCATTGGAAGTTCTAAATTAAATTTATTTGCTAAGAATAATTTCAGTTGCCTTGTGTCCACTTTTACACTATGGGGTTACTCTTTGCAAAATGAAATTGATATTTCTGGTTGTATTTTTCAGCAAACCAACCATTAGTTTTCTGAGATTTAATTTTAGAACAAGTTAGCATAGGAACTTAGTAACTTCAGTTGTTTGGAAGGTAATGAAGGAAGGTTGGTGATTTAATTTGCTAAGAATATAAACAGTGATTCACAACTAGGGGAAGAAGGCAAAATGTCGTGAAGAGAGCTTGTATTCTGGCTCTTCCTGTGTTAGGAATTGTTGATGAGCTGGGTTCATTTTTTTTTTTTTTTTAAGTTTTTTTTTTTTAAATTTATTTATTTGTCAGAGACAGAGGGAGAGAGAGCAAGCGGGCACAGGCAGACAGAGTGGCAGGCAGAGGCAGAGGGAGAAGCAGGCTCCCTGCCAAGCAAGGAGCCCGATGTGGGACTCGATCCCAGCACGCTGGGATCATGACCTGAGCCGAAGGCAGCTGCTTAACCAACTGAGCCACCCAGGCGTCCCTCTGGGTTCATTTTTAATATGTAGATGTCCTGATGTGACAGTGTATCTTCATGCTAGATTTTTATGGGCATTATTTTCTAATTAAATTCTGCATTCATTGATAGAAGGCCTGTGATGTTAAGACTTGAGAATTGCATAAATTGTCATAGATCTGAGAATTGCATAAATGGTCAATGACACCATTGTCTCTAGGCCTGGTACTTCCAAATTTATCTAGTCTCACGTATAATTTCTCAGATGAAGGAATGAGGGAGAGCAACATCAAATGACTTTCTCAGGGTCACAGTGGTTGAGATGTGCCCAAAGCCTCAGTTTCTTGCCTTTCATTCCAAGTTTTTCCCTACCACTTCTCCCTCTGTGAACATAAAGAGACACTTGGGTGTAGATAGATGCACACACAGTTAGTTATGTTTGTAAAGATTCTTAATCACTTTGGGATTTCAAGTTCTCTGTTTTATTATATTTCTTTTCTCCTTCAGACCTGTCAATTTCATACCCCACTGAAATGACAGTCATCTGATACCACCTAGGAAATACAAAATCTAAAATCAGGACAGATTAAGCCAAAGAGATTTTAATTTTTAAAAAAATTTTTAGTCATTTTATTTATTTACTTATTTTTTAAAGGATTTTCTTTATTTGACAGAGAGAGATCACAAGTAGACAGAGTCAGGCAGAGAGAGAGAGGAGGAAGCAGACTCCCTGCCTAGCAGAGAGCCCGATGTGGGACTTGATCCCAGAACCTGGGATCATGACCTGAGCTGAAGGCAGAGGCTTAACCCACTGAGCCACCCAGGCGCCCCTATTTATTTTATTTTAAAAAAGATTTTATTTATTTGAGAGAGATCACAAGTAAGCAGAGATGCCAGCAGAGAGAGAGAGAGAGAGAGAGAGAGATGGGGAAGCCCGCTCCCCGCTGAGCAGAGCGCCCGATGTGGGACTCGATCCCAGGACCCTGAGATCATGACCTGAGCTGAAGGCAGAACCTTAACCCACAGAGCCACCCAAGCAACCCCTAGTTATTTATTTATTTTGAAGGTTTTATTTATTCGTTTGATAGAGCACAAGCAGGGAGAGCAGCAGGGAGAGGGAGAAACAGGCTCCCCACTGAGCAGGGAGCCCGAAACAGGGTTTGATCCTAGGACCCCGGGATCCTGCTGTGAGCCGAAGGCAGATGCTTAACTGACTGAGCCACCCAGGCGCCAAGCCAAGGAGATTTTTAAACATTATATTGTCCTAACGAAGCTCAGCATTATGTCCGTGATGTAAGACAATAATAGCCTCTTGGAAATACGTTTCTTTACATGAATCCTGCAGTTTGCCTTTAGCAGTTTGTGGATGTTCTTGACACCTGGATAGTGTTTATTCTTTAGAGAAGGTGTTATTAGAGATGCAGAAACAATGTTTCTTAAATCTCTCTTCTGGAAACTTCTTCGTATTCTAACCTACACATACATCGTCTGCTTGCTTGATCTGTGAAGATTTTTTTAGTTTCCTAAAATGGATGGTATGATGAAAGCCGTGTTTCAGTAAGAATTATGAACTCAGAAATCCTCAGAAGTTTTTTTATAGATTGTGTAAATATTTTTCTCTTGAGGGGAAAAAAAAATCCCTCCAGCTTGTGGGCTCCATCAGATTGAGTATTTTTTCTGTTTCTTGCTTTGTTTCTAGCACATAGAAGGGTGAATGGGATACTGTAGGTATTCAGTAAATTTTGGCAAGAGAATAAATGAGTAAGTAAATCTTACCAGTTTGGTAACTTGAAAATGTTAATGGCGTTTTGAAATCACATTGCTATTTAATGTGTAGTTTTATAAAATTATGTGTCAAGCATAATTTAAATAGCATTTCCTCCATGAAGTATTGAAGTATTGTACTCTCTACCTTTCTTTTAGAAGTTTTCACTTTATGTCCTCTAGTCCAGGAACAGAGCTGATTGCCACTGTTAGATTGTGCACCTCTTTTTTTTTTGTTTGTTTGAGGGAGACAGAAAATCCCAAGGCTCTGTGCTCAGGCTTGATCCCATGACCCTGAGATCATGACCTGAGCCCACACCAAGACACTTAACTGACTGAGCCACCCAGGTGCACCTAGACTGTATGCCTCTTAAGGATAGAGAATACCAGGCACCTGGGTGGCTCAGTCCGTTAAGCATCTGCCTTCAGCTCAGATCATGATCCCAGGGTCCTGCGATCGAGTCCCACATCAGGGTCCCTGCTCCTTGGGAAGTCTGCTTCCTCCTCTGTCTCTCTCTGTGTCTCTCATGAATAAATAAATAAAATCTTAAAAAAAAGAGATAATGCCTGTTCACCTTTATAGTTTATCTAATAATTACTTATGTATAATAAAAATGAAACAGTAAAATAAAATTATGATATCTGATGCATGCTAATTATAATACTCTATGATGTAGTATAACTGAATCGATTAATTTAGTAATCGAATATCTCTTTGGAGGCCTACTATGTCATTATCGGTGATCCAGCAGTAAACAGAAATCCATGCTGTCATTTGGCTTATAGTATTGCCCGAGATAGAGGTATTTAGTAAATAATGACAATATATTCATTGTCCTGTGGAAACCCATAATGGGGCTCTGCCTTTCACTAGGTTAAGGGAAGGCCCTCAGGGAGTCATTTTATTTAAGATTTTATTCATTTATTTGACAGACAGAGACCACCAGTAGGCAGAGAAGCAGGCAGAGAGAGAGGAGGAAGCAGGCTCCCTGCAGAGCAGAGAGTCCGATGTGGGGCTCGATCCCAGGACCCTGGGATCATGACCTGAGCCGAAGGCAGAGGCTTTAACCCACTGAGCCACCCAGGTGCCCCAAGGGAGTCATTTTAAAGGCAAGAACTGGAAGGTGAGAAGAATTAGCAGAGGCAGGAACAGGAAAGGAAAAAAAGAGGAGAATGTTCTAAGTAGAGGGAACAGCAAGTGGGAAGAACTTTCAGAGAACCTGACTGAACATCTGAAAGACATTTAGTGTAGCTCAGTGGAGAGCAGAGGGGAGTGAGCAAAATGAGGCTGAAAAGACAAGCAGACGCTAAAATATGGAGGGTTTGTGAGTTGGGCTAAATACTTTATCTTAAGGGGGCACGCTCTTTTAAGCTGGTTAATGACCTGATCAAATGTATATACCTCAAGGGTAATTCTAGCTAAGTTTTAGTGACTTCGATGAGTTATTGAGGTATATTGAAATCTAAATAGATAGGAAAGGTTTGTAAAGCCTTCCTCCTTTGAGTGGGAAGAGCTTAAGACGAAGGACTTGGCAAATTACCTTTCTCCTCTTTCATTTCTGTGTCTGCACATTGGGATGGTTTTATTTCATAGGGTTGTGGTGAGGACATGGATTGAAAGGCTTGAAGTGCAATAGCTTGGACACCCCATGTGTTGACCATTTGACAAGTAAATGTTAATGGTTCATGTAGTCTTCTTGGGATGTCTGTATGGTTTTGTTTTCCATAGAATTGCACCTGTGGAGTTTTTCCAAAAATGTGTGCCCATGTCCTATCCCTGGAGCGTGCATCCTGACTTCTGCAATTCCAAAAAGGTTCTAGGGTCATTTTGATGTCCACCAAAGCCTGGTCCTGCAGATGTTATTTTAGTATGCGAGTAAACATTCTTGTAGTCCTGGGCATCAGGCTTCTGGGCTCCTGGTGTTGTCATTTCCCCCAGGGCGCAAAGACCTGCGAGGCATGGATCCTGGTAGGTCATGGTGGAATTGAAGAATCACAAAAACAAGTTACATTCCGTGGTATCCTAGTGTGTCATGAACTATAAGTTGATGTTTGACAATTACTGCTTGGTACCCTGTTGAACTTGGTGACTGGCTTATGCATGAAATGATTTGCAGGTCAGAAGTTTCGTGTATCCAAATAATGGCACCATTTCTATGGTATCTCTATTGCGAACCATCCCAGTTACAAGAATACGCTAAACTGCGCCTAATGCTGCTGAAAGTCTTACTTCAACCCCGGGTTCCTGGTGACCCAGAGCAACCATCAGTCTTGGAACAGGAGATACTTCAGCTGTGTTGTGACATGGTTCCGTGTCTGCAGGTAAGGCCCCTCATCCTCCTCCACTGATAGAACGGCAGTGTCGCTCAGTGTTGGTTGTTCCCATCATGCATAAACTAGAACCCATGATTTGCAAACTTGGATACAAGCCTGGTTCTAGAAACGCTCGCAGGCTTTTGGAGATGAGGAAGGAACCAAATATAGATTTAACATTTACACATATCCTGTTATAACTAAGTTCATAGACCTATAAATCAATATAATCTATTTTAGGATTAGTAAGAAATAAAAGGTTTCTGTTGTTCAGAAGACTTCTCAGGGTAAAGAATTTTGAGTTGAGTTCCTCCTTGTGCTAGACACAAGAGTTACAAGAAAAACAAAACTCTGTACAAATTAGAAAAAGGTGTGCCTCTGGGCAGATACAGCCCTGGAAATGCAGGGCATGACCAGCTGAGCGCTGGCTAGAGTCCAGGTTCCACATGTCTCCTTACAACGTACTTGGTGACCCTGCTGTCTCCTGCTCGTGAGAAGCCCACAGTCTAGGAAGGGAGTTAAGACAAGTATGTAAATTCTAATAATTCGAAGTAGATGGATCAAAGATGTTGAACAGGCATGGAGAAAATGCCGGGGAATTTCGAGGGAGAAATAAATATGAGCTAATGTCTCTATAACTGCAGATCAAAAAAAAATGCCACTTACCACTGGGTTATGATGTCAGTGTAAGGATTAAGTTATCAGGCTGTCCCTCTCATCGTCAAGTTTTCCCGTTTGCCTAGAGTCTGAGTGCCATGCTGCTTAGCTGATGGAGGGAATCTGTGAGGATTTTTCAGAGTGATCACTTGAGGTCACAGATGACCTGTTTTAAGTTTGTGTTAGCAAAGAGTGACTAGACTGAATCTTTCCTTTGTGACTCATAAATAGGCTTTCCTGTAATCAAGGCAGAGAAAAGTTAATTAAAATGAATTCTCCTGTGGCTTTTCCAAAGCTTTTGTTTTGTGTGGGCAGTAAAGCACTATGTAGCAGAACAACTTGGACCGAGGTACACTTTTCCCAGTTCGTGCTTGCATTGCCTGGTTCTGTGCTCTCTGCTAGATGTTTGCCTTCATCCCTGTGAACCTGGATCTGTGAGCCTAAATAATTTCCACAAGTGAGCTCTGCGAGATATTTGGGGGAATCTGTGGCTTATTAATATAATTGAGATAGGCGAAGAAAAAAAAAAGAGTTAGGTACATCATTTGGAACTAATGGAACTAGCAACATAAATATGTTTAATCACTTAACAAATTGGCTTTATTAGAGTATGAAGAATTTGAGCATCAGGAGGGATTTTAGTAGGAACGTAATCCATTTTCCCACTGATTACAGGTATTTCTTAAACTCTCTGAGATAACCATCACATGACTAAATTTTTAGGGATAAGAAGTGTGCTGTTTTGCAAGGCAGCCTTTTTGTTTAGTACTTCTAATTGACCTGCATTTTCCTTTTACCCATTAGTTTCTGTTTCTTATAGAACGAAACAAAATAGGCTTTTTGAAAAACCCATCTGCATCCCATTTTGTGTTGTTTATTTCTCTTTCCTTTCTCTTTCTTCCTTTCCATCCTTCCCTCCTTTCTTTCCTTCATCACTTTTTTATACTAGGGTTTCCAGACTTTTCACTGTCTTTTGCCAGGAATTCTCTAGTTTATTAGCGCTCAGAATGTGTTACTATGAAATGTTCTTTTTAGAGCTGAATACACTCCTGTATTTGGTCTGACCCATACTGTGCACATGAATAGACTCTCATCAATTAAAAAAAAATGTTATTTTAGAAATAGCCATGCTGCTGTGTTGACCTATGATGAAATGATGGTTCATGAAATTTCTAGTTTCTTTTCATGCCAGTTGCTCTTCCATTTAGTATTCGTATTTGTTTGTTTGTCTTTAATTTACCTGCCTTAAACTTCACTGTTGAAGTTCCTTCTTTTTAATTGTGACTTTTGTCATTGCACATGTAATCCATTGCATGTAATCTATTGCTACATCAAGACAGAACATTACAAGTATTGCTAAAAGTATTGGTAAAGATTACAGAGCCTTTAATGCTAGCTTGCTGAGGTTGTCCAAAATTTTTTTTTATTATGGAAAATTTCAAGTATGCACAAAAAATACATTCAAGGAAATATATTGTCCAATAAACATGAGGCTTTGTCTTGGTGTCAGTCCCTTTTCTTGGTGGCCTTTTGCCTTTCCCATTGTAGGTTTGCAAAAGAGAAATAATTTAGCTACTTGACTGTTTATCTTTACTTTTTATAAATTACTATTTTCTGACTCTTCTCCCTTGATCTTTTAATATCTTTTTTCCCTCTTGTTTGCTAGGAATTTTTCTTTTTGTATAACTTATAATCCTTTTGGATTATTATGGTGGTAATGATTGGTGAAAGGTACAGCTGGTCAACTGTAGGCTTTCCTCCTGATAAATTTAACAGACACACGGCTTCTGATTGAAGCAGATGGTTCATTGTTTGTAATCTCTGGTAAATGCCAATGTGTCTGTGAGCAGGACCATATCCTTAACACCAACTCCAGAATTTTGATCAGAACAGCTGGGTTTGAATTGAATTGGGATTGTCAAGAGCACCCAAGTCCTTCCTATCTAATGCATTAGCCTGTTGAGAAGACACCCTACCATTTGAATATGGTCTTTCATTGCCTCTGCCAAGTGTGGAAATGGTGCTCTCAGTTAAGGTTGTCTGAGCAAATATCTTCGAGATGAAGGGCTTAGTAGTACATTAGAATAACATGCCAACCCTTTTCTTCCAGGTAACTGTGTTGGAATCGTTGAAAGGAGAGTTCATTTGGAGAGCTCAAAACCAACTTTGATTAATTTCCTTCAACATGTTGGCACAGTATTATTGTTTGTCTTAAAAAAGAAAAATCTTCACTCAGAAGTCAGAAAAATAAACGAAAAGAATTTGTGTCAGCCAGCAGTAACAGAAACAGTAGGGAATTGTATTTTGGTTAGTGGCAAAAATAAGGCAGAGTTTTTACCTGGTTTAATTCTTTTTGAGTTGAGTAAATGTCTTCATCTCTCTAAGTCTTCATAGGTTTAGAAAAGATTGCCAAAACTTCTTAGATAGTTCAAAATTATCCTTTGTTTTGTATATTATTTTTTTTTTAAGATTTTTTTTTTTTTTTTTTAATTTGACAGAGATCACAGGTAGGCATAGAGGCAGGCAGAGAGAGAGGAGGAAGCAGGCTCCCCGCTGAGCAGAGAGCCCGACTCGGAGCTCGATCCCAGGACCCTGAGATCATGACCTGAGCCAAAGGCAAAGGTTTTAACCCACTGAGCCATCCAGGTGACCCCCTTGTATATTATTTTATGATATTATTTTAATATCCTATAATTTTTTTTTAAACAGGTAAAAGATTTGATCCAGACAACAGAAGTGATGCTGTTTATTGAGGAATTATATTTAAGCTTACTGCGTCATCCCATTTTCTGGAAAATTCAGCTTACCCAGCTGACCCTGCAGCTGCTGTGTGTCTGTGAAGTCAGCCTAATGATAACTGGAGAATGCTCATCTTTAATTCACCTTTTAGAGCACAGTGTTGAACTTTTGAAGGAGGTAAGGAGAGTACCAATAAAACCACACTCCTTTTTAAAATATTTTATTTATTTGACAGGAAGAGATAGAGAGCTCAAGCAAGTACAAGCAGGTTGAGTGGCAGAGGCAGAGGGAGAGGGAGGTTCGATGCGGGGCCCGATCCAGGATGCTGGGATATGACCTGAGCTGAAGACAGACGCTTAGCCTACTGAGCCACCGAGGTGCCCTGAGAGTATGATATTTTAATACATCAGTTCTCTTAATTGGGTCTTTCAGTAGCAGGGTGAATGTGCTCTTTTAACTTTATTGGTTACAATAAAGTTGGCACAATTCAATTCATAGCAAGGGACTAATTAGGGGAAGAGAGTAGGAAAGAGTAGAAGAGGGAGGAAAAGAAAGTGGGAAAAGAAGGAGGAGATGAAATCAGTAGGGTTTTGTGGCTGAGTAGATGGTCAAGGAGAAGTTCCTTGGCTGAGTCTCAGCTGTCTCTCTTGAGCAACTGGATGGTGCCCTTCACTTCGAGAAACGGTAACTGGTGTTACCTCCAACTGATGTTGGAGGGAAGAAGATAAATTTGGCTTTAGATATGCTTGGTTTGAAGTGTGTAAGGATCATGGATAGTTGGATATGTGGTCTGAAAATTCAGGATAGAAGCTTAGGCTAAAGGTACAGATTTGTAGGGCGCCTGGGTGGCTCAGTGGGTTGAGCCGCTGCCTTCGGCTCAGGTCATGATCCCAGCGTCCTGGGATCGAGTCCTGCATCGGTCTGCTTCTCTCTCTCTCTCTCTGCCTGCCTCTCTGTCTACTGTGATCTCTCTCTGTCAAATGAATTAAAAAAAAAAAAATCTTAAAAAAAAAAAAAAAAGTACAGATTTGTAGACCTCTTCTTTGGGGTGGGAGTTTCACCCGTGGGATTACATTACACGGGTTTTCATGGGACTCCAGGGACTGGAGTGTACTGAAAATGAGGAGAAAGTGTGGTCAGAAGGATTGTATGATAAGCAGAAGAGACCAAGGACGTGAAAATCAAGGGAAGGAATATCTCAAAAAGGGGAATGGTCAACACTTTCATGGAGAGAGTGTTTAAAGTAAGGTATCGAAAGAAGTCTTAGGGTGCAATAAGTAGAAGTTTCTTGTTTACATTAGAGGAAGCCATGTCAGTGGAGGGATGGTTGTAGGAACCAAATTAGAGTAAAGGGGTAGAAGGAAACAAACTAAATATAAATTTTAGTGGGAAGTGGGAGCCAAGGAAGCTCAGGTAACGCATTTGCCTATTTGTCAGTCTTCTGATCAGTATGGTTTTATATCTGCTGGGACTTTATAGGTAATACTACGTTATATATTATATAATGATATATTGGTGTTATATATCATATTACACAGTAATATGTATCTGTTAGCTCTATCATATAACATCTGTTAGCTCTAGTATATAACATGATAAATAATTATAATAATACTGATATATAAAATATCAATGCCTATTCTAATGTAAAATTATTATATATAACCATACTCATTAGATACATAATATGTGCTGTATATGACATGTAACATTTTAGAGGTAAGATATAGAAAACCTGTAAAAATATAGTTTTTTTTCCATTTTGGATGTTGACCCCTCATCAGATATGTCATTAGCAAACATCTTCTCCATTCCATAGGTTGCTTTTTCATTTTGTTAATGGTTTCCTTGGCTGTGCAAAAGCTTTTTATTCTGATACGGTCTCGTTGTGTTTGTTTTTGCTTTTGTTGCCCTTGTTTGAGGAGACATTCAAAAGATCCTGCTAAGACCAACATCAGGTTGCTTACTGCATATGTTTTCTTACAGGAATTTTATGGTTTCAGGTCTTATAATAAGGCTTTAATCCATTTTGAGTTTATTTTTATGTGTGGTCCAGTTTCATTCTTCTGCAAGTAGCTGTCCAGTTTTCCCAACACCATTTTTTGAGGGGCTATCCTTTCCCCATGGTATATTCTTGCCTTTTTCATTGAAGATTTATTGTCCATATACATGTGGGTTTATTTCTGAGCTCTCTGTTCTGTTTTGTTGGTCTGTGTCTGTTTTTGTGTTAGTACTATACTGTTTTTTGTTTTGTCTTAAGATTTTGCTTATTTTATTTGACAGAGAAAGAGAAAAAAGAGTACACAAGCAGGGGAATAGTAGAGGGAGAGGGAGAGACAGGCTCTCCACTGAGCAGGGAGCCTGGTGTGGGGCTTGATCCCAGGACTCTGGGCTCATGACCTGAGCTGAAGGCAGACCCTTAATCGACTGAGCCACCCAGGTGCCCCAGTATCATACTGTTTTGATCACTGTAGCTTTGAGTATAATTTGGAATCTGGAAGTGTGCTACATCCTCCAGCTTTGTACTTCTTTCTCACGATTACCTTGGCTATTTGAGGCCTTTTGTGGTTCCATAGGATTATAGTTCTGTGAAAAATTCAGTTGGTATTTTGGTAGGGATTGCACTGAATCTTTAGGTTGTTCTGGGTGTTAGGGACATTTTAACAGTGATTCTTATAGCCCATGAGCATGGAATATCTTCCCATTTATTTGTATCCTTTTCAGTTTCTTTCATCAGTGTCTTATTGTTTTCACAGTATAGTTCTTCCTCCTCTTTGGTTAAATTTATTCCTGTGCCTTTTTTTCCTTTTTTTCCTTTTTTTTTTTGGATACAATTGTAAATGGGATTTTCTTTTTAATTTTCTCTTTCTGATAGTTTATTATTAGTGTATAGAAACAAAAGATTTCTGTTTTTTGATTTTTATATCTTGCAACTTTACTGAATTCATGTATTCTAATAGTGACCCTAATAGTAACCCTAAAGTTTTAGGGTTTGCCATATATAATATATGTTATCAGCAAATAGTGACAGTTTTCTCTCTCTGTTTCTAATTTGGATGTGTTTTATCTCTTTTTCTTGCCTAATTGCTGTGGCTAGGATTTCCTCTACCATGTTGAATAAAAGTAGTGAGAGTGGACATACTTGTCTTATTACTGATCTTAGAGGAAAAGTTGTCAGCTTTCACCAATGAATATGATTTTAGGTGTGGGTTTCTCCTATATGTTCTTTAGAATGTTGAAGTATGTTCACTCCCTACCTACTTGGTTGAGAATTCTTAACATAAATGATTGTTGAGTTTTATCAAATGCTTTTTATGCATCTATTGAGGGGATCATACGATTTTTCTTCATTCTCTGAAGGTGTTGTATCATGTTAATTTGCAGTTGTTGAACCATCCTTGCATTCCTAGAGGAAATCTCACTTGATTATGATACGTGATCCTTTCAATGTGTGATTGAACTTGGTTTGCTAATACTTTGATTTTTGCGTATGTGTTCATTAGGAATATTGGCCTGTGGGATTATACCATATTTTAATTTAAAAACAATAGTGATACCTGTGAAAATCATATTTATAGTGTCCTCCTTTTGCTCAATATTTAACAATTTTAGAAGGAAGTAAATATAAATAGAACTTTTAAAATACTTGTGTTTTGTAATTTTCTACCTCCAACTCTGGTCCAGTGTTTCTGAGGTTTAACCCAAAAAAAAAAAAAAAAAGAAAGAAAAAGCCTAGGAAAACTAATTTGCACACCTATATCCTTTAGGGCTATGTACACTATAATCTGAAACAAAATAAAGTAGAATAAGACATTCTTATTACTGGGGCACCTAGGTGGCTCAGTTGGTTAAGCCTCTGCCTTCGGCTCAGATCATCATGATCCCAGAGTCCCAGATCGAGCCTCAAGTGGCGCTCCCTGCTCAGCAGGGAGTCTGCCCCTCCCCCTGCTCCATTTCTCACCCTCAAATTAAAAAAAAAAATCTTTAAAAAAAGACATTACTTAGGCTAAGGCTGTATCTTTCCTATATCACTGAGTTTATCAGCTGGATATGCAGTTCAAATGTTACATTAACTTTTCTTTTCCCCTTTATTTTTATGTTCTTCTATTGGAGATGTTTCATTGCATTCTGAAAATGAATGCATTCCTTATGCTATATTAGTTGCAGTGGATTTAGTCTTGGTTATTTATAGCACTATTTGAATGATCATAACCTAATGTCCTTTCCATTACTCTCAAGAGCAAAATTAGGCAAAAATGATATTGATGGTAAGGAGACTGGGTAGCTGTCAGAGTGAAGCAAGAGCTAAACACCCCATCTTTGGGAAGGCCAGGAACCTGAGTTCTAGAATATCTCGCCATCAGCTGACTCAGTTCCACCTACCTTTCTTCACCGTGTGTGTGTGTGTGTGTGTGTGTGTGTGTGTACTTAGTGCCTGCTTCATTGGTGATACCCAGTGATAGGATTTCATTTGAATTGAGGACAAAAAGTGTGGACTCCAAGGTCCACTGCTATTAAAAGTCCTGGGACTTTGGTGGCCCAGTGTAAAGGCATTTCCTCCTCTTTTGTGTTTTCCTTCCTTGCTCCAGATAGGCTCTGAATTAGCCTGGGTTCCTGAGTTTCCCTAACGTCAAGAGCAGAATCCCTATTTCCATAAAATCCAAGGTGTATGCAGCAGGAGTTTATTTGCACGGGTGATGCCAGGAAGCAAGTGGGAAAGGGCCAAGACCCTGAAATGCTGGAAATGGGAGAGAGGTAATAAAAGTATCTCCATGTTGCTCAGTGCTAGGAACAACCAATTGCTTGATTGCACAGAATATTCTGAGAAGTGTTATGAAATATGTCTTAGAAGGATCCAGATAAAGGAGCGAGGCATTTATCCATGGGCTTCCCTTGTCAGTTTGTCAAGCATCAGCCTATGGGGCTTTAACCGTCCTGTCCTCTGGACCTTTCACTCGTCTGGGTCAGAAAGCACGAGTTGTTGTCGCAATACATATAGGATTTCAAGTGGCATATGAGATGTTTAACACTGTGTTAAACCCTTTTAATAGCAGTGGACCTTCTTCTTCCTTCTTCTTCCTTCCTTCTTCTTCTTCTTTCCTCTTCTTCTCCTTTCTTCTTCTTTCTTCTTTCTTCTTGATTTAATTTCTTTATTTGACAGAGAGACAGTGAGAGAGGGAAGAAGCAGGGGAAGTAGGAGGGTTGAAGCAGCCTCCCCGCTGAGCAGGGAGCCCAATGTGGGGCTCAATCCTAGGACCCTGGGATCATGACCTGAGCCAAAGGCAGACGTTTAATGACTGAGCTACCCAGGTGCCCCTTAATTTTCTTCTTTTGCTGGTTCTTAAAAGTCCATAAACATGCACTTGGGAAGAGTTTGCAGTTTATTTTCACTTTTTAAATGGTAAAACTGAGATGTAGATATATATATTATATATCTATTTTATTTGTGCCAGAGTTAATAGCCCTCCAAGATTATAACTTCTGAGTTTGTCAGATTAGTTTTCTCCAAGTGTTTTCTTAACATGTGGTTCTACCACACTTTTTTTTTTTCTCCTTGCCTGTCCTCTGATTCAGATTATTTCTGCTCTGCAGTTGCATCTGTAAAATTTCAGAATGAAGTAATTTTAGTGAAGTGTACTGGACCTTTCTTCTTTAGTTACAGAATGTGTTAATATTTTCTTTATTTAGAAGGCTCAAATAACATCCAATAAGCAAATTGCAAGAGATACAAGAACTTAGTGTTCACATCCAGTTTGCCTTTTTTTTTTCTTTTTTTTTAAGATTTTATTTATTAGAGAGAGAGTGAGAGGGGGAACGCAAGCAGGGGAGTGGGAGAGGAAGAAGCAGGCTTTCCACTGAGCAGGGAGCCTGATGCGGGACTCGATCCCAGTGGGCTGAAGGCAGATGCTTAACGATTGAGACATCCCAGCGCCCTCCATTTTGCTTTTTATGTGATTGATATACTTGGTGAAAAATAACGATTTTCAGTTTCTATGATTATTGATTTGCTACATTTAAATATGCTTAATAGATTACTGTGATTTAAGAATAATCTCTGCCTCCCTGGGTATTACTGTTTCCTTTATTAAGATAACATAATTTATTTTTTAAAGATTTATTTATTTCAGAGAGAAGGCACACTTGAGCAGGTTGGGGAGGCAGGGAGGGGCAGAGAGAGAGGGAAAGAAGACTCCCCACTGCGGTGGAGCCCAACATGGGGCTTGATCTCTCCACCTGGAGATCATAACCTGAGTCTAAACCAAGAGTGGGATGCGTAATTGAGCCACCGAGGCACCCCAAAATAGCATGATTTATTAAAATCGTTAAGTGTAGTTCTTTATGTAAGTTATATAGATGAATCATGCCTGGCTTAGGTAATTAGACAGTTGACCTACTTTTTAGAAATGAAGTATTCTTTTAGTATTTCGGGTAGTTTTACGGTGATTTGAAAGACTGTTTTTGAAGATGTATAGGTCTGTTTGTTGTGTTAAGGCATTGTCTCTTTTTAATTTGTTTTTCAAGATTTTATTTATTTGAGAGAGAGAAGGAAAGAGAGAACGAGTGTGGGGGGTAGAGGGGAAAGCAGACTCCCCGCAGAGCAGGGAGCCCGATGCGGGGCTCAATCCCAGGACCCTGGGATCATGACCTGAGTCAAAGGCAGACGCTTAACCGACTGAGCCACCCAGGTGCCCAGGCATTTTCTCTTTAAATTAATTTGGTGGATAGCCTTTGCTCTTCAACCAGATATGATAACATTTTGAATTTATGTGTGATTGCTGTGGAGTCCCCATCCTTCCTGTAGTAGAGCTGGCTTACTGTAAATAGCTTTATACAATAGGTTGATGATCTTTCATGTTAAATATACTCTTCCTGGATACATGCTATTAAAAAGCCATGGCTCTGGGAACTTCTTCAACTCCTTCCTTGTTTTTCTTTTAGGATTTTCCTGTTGAACCGGTCACAGTTGGAATAGCTTTCTTACTGCTGCAGACACCAGCAAGTCAGCAGAAGCCAATCCTAAGTTTAGGTAAATAAAAATACCCTCATGAGAGTAAAATGTATGTATAACCTAAGTGTTGGGGGGAGTCCCTTGAGCTATGTGTTATGCTAGAAAGTCCTGTATGCTTTGAGTTTTCATTCTAGAAATTTTCCTGGTTAATCATTCTAAAATAGAACTTTGTTTTTCATATCCCACAAGGTGTTTTATGCAAAGGCTCCACGTATTCACCATAATTTACCAAGTATCCCAGCTGTCCTACCAGTGAGGAATGGGACTAAAGCGGGGGGTAAAAATGTTCTATTTAAGAATATGGTGATAGGGACGCCTGGGTGGCTCAGTTGGTTAAGCAGCTGCCTTCGGCTCAGGTCATGATCCCCGCGTCCTGGGATCGAGTCCCACATCGGGCTCCTTGCTCGGCAGGGAGCCTGCTTCTCCCTCTGCCTCTGCCTGCCACTCTGTCTGCTTGTGCTTGCTCGCTCTCTTTCTCTCTGATAAATAAATAAAATTAAAAAAAAAAAAGAATATGGTGATAAACCAGGTTGATATGTCTGGCCGATTGGCAACGAAGTCACACCTTTAAAATGCAGCTTTTATGCTAGTGTTGCGTCTCTTTACTTGGGGTAACATCTATGTAGTAATGGAGAACCTGTCCAAATTAGGTTGCTTGGTGCCATGATCTGTCGATCGTCCCCACTCTCATTTTAAAGTGTGTAAAGAGGTAGATACTGATTGTGTAGCTCATTGTGGGTATTTTAATTCATCATGATTTTGAGGTGAATTCCTTTTCCACTTACAATCTGTCTTGAGAACGACTGTAGCACGTGGAGGGGGCCCCTGGCTTCCTGCGCTCTTTTTTGTCTGTTGGCCTTGTCTCATTTGTGCCCTCCTCCTGAGGCTCTTTCTGAATGAAGTGCTTTGCCTTTTTTGTTGATGGTGGTGTTCTGCTAGCAGAGCACATGGCATCTTCCCAGAGGTATAATTTGCCAGGGCTGGTACTTCTGACAGCCATAGTTGTTGTTGTTGTTTTCTCTTCCATTTTTTAAATTTAAATTAAATTTATTAACATATAATGTATTATTGGTTTCAGAGGTAGAGGTCAGTAGATTCATCAGTCTTGTATTATACCCAGTGCTCATTCCATCACCTACCCTCCCCAGTGTCCATTATCCAGCCACCCCATCCATCCCACCTCCTCCCCTCCCGCAACCCTCAGTTTGTTTCCTGAGATTAAGAGTCACTTACAGTTTTCTCTCCCTCTCTGGTTTCATCTTGTTTTATTTTTTCCTCCCTTCCTTATGATCCTCTGTTTCGTTTTTTAGATTCCACATATGAGTGAGATCATATGATATTTGTCTTTCTCTGACTGACTTATTTCGCTCAGCATAATACCCTCCAGTTCCATCCACTGACAGCTGTAGTTTTGTTGTCTTTTTTAACAGCTTTATTGAGGTATAATTTATTTACCACAAAGTTTACCATTTTTAAGTGTACAATAAAGTGTTTTTTTAAAAAAATGAATTTACAGAGTTGTGCAACCAGCACTTCAATCTAGTGACAGAGCGTTTCCATTATCCAGTATGTTACGTTGAAGAGTAGGGAGGATGGGCTGTTTAGTATATTGGGAAAGAGTTTTCAAATAGGATAACCAAGAAGATACTGATGATTTCAAATTTGACAAATCCACAGCATTAATACAGTGTTATGCTTCTTAATTATTAACACTAGCCTTGATTGTAAATGGCAATTTATAAAAATGCCTGGAAGATTAATAATATAGAAGATAGAAATGTGTACATTTCCTGTTTTATTAGAGATAGTGGATTTTCATAATCTCTCAGGTACAATTATGGATTAAAATTAATTTAATTGGAATGATACAGAAAAGATTTGCATGCCCCCTGTGCAAAGATACTTGCACATTCGTGAAGCATTCCATATTTTTAAAACTTTATTAAAAAAGACTAATATTTAGGCAGGAAAGGTTAATTAGCAGTGTTAGAATAACAGGTGTTTGTACTTCAGACCATGTTCAGGTTTGACTTCCAAATGATGAGAAGAAAATATTGGCAACTCACTGACATGACTTAAGGCTTGTAGACTAGACTTTTTTTGGTGTTGTGGGGAGATCAATTGATTGATAATCTAGCTCGGAAGCCTATGAATAATATCTTTTGGAAAATTAGGGTTCATCTAATAATTGTGAAAAATCTCTTTCTGCTTTATCTCATTCAGTTAAAGGTCTAGGGGAGATTATATATGTGAGTAAGTCATCACATATTTCTGTGTGTGTTTCTTTCATTTTCCTTTTTCTTTCTGTGTATTTCTTTTTTTTTTAAAGATTTATTTATTTATTTATTTATTTATTTGCCAGAGACAGATGGGGAGAGAGTGAGTAAGCACAGGCAGACAGAGTGGCAGGCCGAGGGAGAAGCAGGCTCCCTGCCGAGCAAGGAGCCCCATGTGGGACTCGATCCCAGGACGCTGGGATCATGACCTGAGCCGAAGGCAGCCACTTAACCAACTGAGCCACCCAGGAAGCCCTCTGTGTGTATTCCTTTTTTTTTTCTTTTTTTTTTTTAAGATTTTATTTACCCACTTGACAGAGATCACAAGTAGACAGAGAGGCAGGCAGAGAGAGCGAGAGAGGGAAGCAGGCTCCCTGCCGAGCAGAGAGCTCGATGCGGGACTCGATCCCAGGACCCTGAGATCATGGCCTGAGCCGAAGGCAGCGGCTTAACCCACTGAGCCACCCAGGTGCCCCCTCTGTGTGTGTTTCTGATGTATAAGTTGAGTGTCTGTGTTAAGAAAGATCATTTATGAAAATGGGTTTGTTACTGGTTATGGACTCTGAGACTTTTCCTAATTCACTTTTTAGCAATTACAGTGAAGGACTTCCCTGTTTTGCTTCCCTTTACCCATGCATCTCAATATAATTCTCACCTGGGTTTGTAAGGGAAGCATGCATATTGGTCTTAAAATCCACTGATCAGGAACTCTGGTCTCTTGGCTCTGTTGAGGGCAGTAGAAGGATCTGGCAATAAAAGGACAAAAGTTGAATTGTATTTTATTTATCTTTAAAGATATTTATTTATTTGAGGGGAGGGGAGAGAGCATACAAGTGTGTGTGGGGGAGGGGAAGAAGGGGAAGGACTGAGGGAGAGGGAGAGAATCTCAAGTGGACTCTGCACTGAGCATGGAGCCTGATGTGGTGCATGGTCTCAGGACCCTGAAATCATGACCTGGGCCGAAACCGAGAGTCAGATGCTACTCAGGTGCCCCAGCTGAGTTATATTTTAAAGAAAGTCACATTTACTTAAAGAGTTGGTTTATACTCTATGGTATGTATTTTTTCTACGAGTATCCTAAAGTTATCAGGAACATACATTAACAACTTGTTTTAGACAATAGTTAATTTTTATGTTCCTTTCTAAAAGGGTAAGATCCATTGTCTCAGTTGTGTGTCTGACCCAGTTGTAAAGGGGTGAGAAAACTTTTTGCATATCTCTCTTGAACAAAATAGCATTTTGTTTGATCGGGGTAGTAATTTTTTAAATGCAAATTATTGTTTTGATGAATAGCTTTGAAGCTCCTCTCTATTGCCGAGGGTCAGAAAATCCCAAGGTCATCCTTGGTGCTAGTGATGCCGCTTCTGCAGATACTGTCTTCTACTGCCTTGGAAGACTGTATGTCCATGGATGAAGAAGGTCCCTCGAGGCAGCAGTTGGCTCTGAACCTTTTGGAAATGGTACAGCAGGAGTCCTACAGAGATGACTACCAAAAGGTAATGAGTTCAGCCTTGATTCTCATGTTTATTTTTTTGAAAAATGTTATTTATTTATTTGAGAGTGAGAGTACATGTGGTTGGAGGGGCAGAGGGAGAAGCCCCGACTCCCTGTGGGGAGCCTGATGTGGCACTCCATCCCAGGACCCTGGGAACATGACCCGAGTTGAAGGCAGATGCTTAACCGACTAAGCCACCGAGGCGCCTTGTTTCTCTTAAATAAAGGTGAAGTGGTAATGTGGGACTTCTGTTTGTGCAGATAATCTCACCTCCTGGTGAATATCTGTTTGAATATCCTTGAACTTTACCATTCTGTCACACGGTGGTATAGCTCTTAGTCTATTCTTCTAGACTGTGAGAGGGGAGTGAAAAATAAATTTTGGAGATGTTGTCTAATTTTTTTCCTCTTTGAATTTTCTTTAAAAAAGTTTTTTTTTTTTTTTTTTTTTTTAAGATTTTATTGATTTGTCAGAGAGCGCAAGCACAAGTGGGGGTGGGGATGGCTAGGCAGAGGGAGAGGGGGAGAAGCAGGCCTGCTGAACAAGGAGCCTGATGTGTTACTCAATCCCAGGGCCCTGAGATTATGACCCGAGCTGACGGCAGATGCTCAACCGACTGAGCCACCCAGGTGCCCCCCGCCCTTTGAGTTTTCTGACTATACTAGTAGTTCAAGGTCCTGAGAAATCCTGCAGAAAAGGAACTAATTCCATTTAACCTAGTGCTTCTCCAACACATTTGAGCAAGGAATCCTTTTCTCTTATCATACTATTTAATTTACATGTTTATGCAGCATGTTGTTACATCTGGGACAATCCAAGGTGGGAAATCTCCTTAAATGCCTGAAAGTTCTGGGATCTGTAAGACCTGAGACTTCTAGACTTCTTTTCTAATATGTGGCACCTTAGGCCATTTTCCTTGACAAAATGACTCTTGTCTCCTGTGTCCTACCCTCCACTGCTACCTTCAATTGGAAGACTGCAGGTCTCTCACACTGCATCCCCGCTCCCCACTGCTGACGAACCTCAGTCCGCTTCATCTGTCTGTTTCTGTCAAGAGAATGTAAAAGTATTGTCAACGTCTGGTTAGTGGCTGGGTTCTGGACCCATGTTGGTTAGACATTTTCTCTTTTGGTATTTGAGTGTTGCCTTCAGTAAAGTGTAGTATGACTTTCCCAGCTATGAATTTGATGGGGATTGAATGAGGATTAAAAAAGTGAAACTAGTGAAACATGTCGCCATGGACAGAGGTAGTATATAAATGCAGGCCAGCCGCTCCGTCTGCAAAAGCAGGATTGTGTCTCGTGGCATGTTGTTAAATGTCCTCGCAGCCCAAATGCAGGCACTATAATTCCTGGTTTGAGGGTGCGGCAGAAACCAGCGTATAGGCAAACTGACCTTATTCTACAGCTTCGGAATTCCTAATTGCTCGTCTAGAACTTTCAAACTTGAAGTAGGTAGTTGACTTACCTGAGAGAAGGAACTTCTTGCCTCCACCCTGATAGGACAGAATGTGGCCCAAATTTTCTAATATTGTCTTACTTCCTGTTGTGGTTTGGTCCTGTAGAACAATGATTGGGTTCTGGATGGACCTGGGGGGCAGGGCAAGATGTCCCCATGTCTGAGAATTCGATTCTTTCAGATCACAAAAAGTTTTCTCACCCCTTTATGACAGGGTCAGACACGTAACTAAGACGATGGATACTTCCAGAGAATTGTCCTGACTCCAATATGCTTCACTGTTCACTCGTGTGTGTGAATCTTACTCACTAACTCTGATAGTTAGACTGTCTCTTCAGCAACTGGTGAAGAGGGACGAGGAAGGGATGCTATTAGGGCCATATACATTCTCCTGTGATAACGTGCTGCAAAATGGAAGCTGGGAGTGGAGATATGATCCCCGTTTTTAAAATTGTAATCCACAGTTTGCTGTTGGGTTTCCTTCCGTGCCCATCCAGGCCTCTCTTTCAGACATACCTATAAATTTTAATAGGATGCAAACTCCAGTTCTCTCCCCAAATCTTTGCTTTTGCTCGTAATGCTCTTTTTGTCTCCTTTGCCTGACCTACTCATTCTTCAAGACACAGCCAGATGTTCTCAGCCTCCCGGAGTCCGAATTCATGACCCTTCTCTTGGCATCCCCAGCTCTTTTAATATTCCTCAGTCGTGTTGTGTCTTAAGTTAGAGGGCTTACGTGTATGTTCTTCCAGCTATGCTGCGAGCTCATTGAGGGAAAGGATCTTGGCCTTTCTCACACTTTGCCTGTATTTTCTAAGCATGTTGAAATTGAAATTGCAACAGTTGTTGAACTTTTTGTATTTTTTTTTCCACAGAAGTGTTTTTGCTTTATCTTTGTGACCTGATCATAGATGAGAGCATTCAAAGTCTTTTAGCCAGTTGTTAATTGGATACTCTATTTTCCACATACTGAAATAAGATAGGATGTTATCTATTTAACTTCCCATTCTCAACACCTGACACATTGTTTACCACATGATAATCATTAAGTTTCTATTCACTGAGGGATGTGTGCTTCTCCTAAAGATACGGAAGATCATTTTCCCATCTCTGTATATTACAGAAAGACCTTTGTATAAAACCACAGGTCTTGTTTTTTATTATTTCTTTTTAGATGGGTAACTCTGACTTAGTTTGTTTGATTTAGAACTAGAGTAGTTTTTAAGAAGCATAGTTCTACTGGTGAATGGAAACAAGGGTAAATGTTCCGTACCACATAATTCTGTATTCCCTACCCATTTCTGATGTGTTGATAACCATGAAATGAAACACACATTTTAACTTCCAGTTTTTAAGAATTAAAAAAAGTAAGTCATTAAAACAACCACTCATCTTTTAAGGATTAACATAATCCCAGAAGCTTTTAATATTTTTTAGTGGTCTGTGAAAAACAAGATTTCTTCTATTAAGCTATTAAATGGGATATTTAAAACCACCTATTTGTGTCTTCCTAGGCCAAAAAAAAAAAAAAAAAAAAAGGAAAATCAGACACTAGTTGTAAATTCTAATGTGCTTAAAATCTTTGTGCCCCGGCCCCCAGAGAATGTGGTGGGGAGAAAGAAAGCACCAGGGTATGAGTCTGGGTCTAGGCAGGAGAGAGAGATCCTGCAGGTGAATTGAACAGAGAAAAACTTAATACAGAGAATTATTAACTAGTAAATGCCCTCCCATGACTAAAAGTTATAAAAGAGGCTAAAAGTTATAAAAGAAGGAATATTCATTGATAAATGTAAGGAGAAGCTCCTACTTCTAGGACTGGAGAGATTACCCAAAGGAAGGAATGGAGAGGGTCTCCCTACTCAAGATCAAGATGAGACCTTATAGGAAGGATGTGGCTGTGTCCTGCTAGATGGTGACATTCTCTCGGGTGCCTCAGGCCAGAGCTGGTCTGTAGGAAACCACCTCCTGGGGTGTGAATGGGGTGGCCTGGGTCCTCCACAAGAAGACATCTCCTGGGTTCTCCTATATGCCCCTGGCAGACATGGTAGGAGAAATCCCTGGACGATATTCCACTGCATAGATACACACCACATTTTACTTTTCCATTCATCTGCTGATGAACTTTTGGGTTGTTTTCACTTTTTGGCTATTATCAGTAGTGCTGTTATGAACCTTCTTATGTAAGTTTTTATGTGGATATGTTTTCATTTCTCTTGGGTAGATAGCTAGGAGCGGAATTGCTAGATCCTATGCTAATTCTGTTGGAGGAACTGCCACAGGAACTATGCCATTTTACATGTCCACCAGCCAACCAGCTAAGCCTGAAGCTTCCAACTTGTCCATATCCTCACCAGCACTTGTCATTGCCTATGTTTTTGCCTCTAGCAGGTGTGAAGTGCCTTTTCCTTAGGGTTTTGATTTGCATTTTCCTGATGACTTCTTAGAATACTCCTTTGACAACTGAAGAACCTGAGGGTAGAGAAGTTAAGTTGCCCAGATTACACAGCTAGTGAAGAATAGAGTTGAGATTCAGATTTTGACTGTTTAACCATAGAGCCTACATCCTACTGACTCCAGTTTGATTTTTTTTTCCCCCTTTTGGTAATTTGTCATCTTTGTGCTGAACTTGCAAGTAAATAGAACAGTTGCAGATTTACAGGTTAACATTAAGTCATAGTACATTAAAATAAATTGGCTTCTTAGAAACTTTTCGTTGGAAGTTAAGAGGAATTAGTAAGTCTTAGACCTTGCATATCTTCCATCATCTTCTGAATCACATGGATACTGAGGATGGTGTGGGTTGTCCTTGGGTGATAAACAGCCCTCCCAAACCTCTCCACTCTTGACTAGATTCTTCATGGAGGTATAGGGCAGAAAGAGCCTCTTGAGGCTTTGTCTAGTCCAGTCTTCTGCCTTTGCTCTGGTGAGTGCTAGAAGGGTCTGGCAAAAATCTGTCCTCCTTTCAAGGGGCTCCAGGTTTGAGTTTCCATACCCCTTCTCCTGATCAAATTGTGGCTCCAGTTTGGTTACGCCTATTTTGGTCACTATTACAGAGGAGTATTAATCTTAAAGATTTATTTATTTGAGTGAGAGAGCACTCATGAGAGGAGAGTGAAACCTCAGAGAGAGTGGCAGAGGGAGACGGAGACAGAGAGAATCCCAAGCAGGCTCCATGCTCAGCAGTGCTTGATCCCAGGACCCTGAGACCATGACCTGAGCTGAAGTCAAGAATCAGGCACTTAACCAATGGAGCCACCCAGGGTGTCATAGACGAGTGTTACTCTTTAAAGTTAATGAAAATCTGTATTGTTCGCTGAACTCACAATTTCTTTTTCAGACCCCTTTAGGCAAAGAAGTGCTATCAGATATCTTACTGTTAATACTTAACAGACTCGAACATTTTTATTACAAGCTTTTTCAAATAAAGATTCTCAACTAGTATCTGTAGATGTTTTACAACCATTTAATATTCCTTTAAATGTTATTTTTTTATGGTTCCTTTTTTCTTGTATTTTCTTACTGAGATGTAATTCACCTAACATAAACCTCCTTTATTTTTGAACACCTGCTTTCTCCTCTAAAACAGAGAGCCTGCCAGCACTTTCACAGGCCCTTCCCCGGGCTGTGGGGCCAGGATTTGGTAGCTGGTGCTTAGAGAAAGCCCTGGGTTGCATCCTTGCCCTGGGACTGTGCCAACGGCAGCTATCACTCACTGGGACAGAGAGACTGTTCTGGGATGTCTCATTCAACACTGTGCTTTTCTGCTGGTGTTCTAAACCTAGGCAAACAGACAAAAACCAGAGCCTAACCATCAACATAATACTTCAAGTAAAACAGGATTTTCTTTCTGTTTCAGTGTGTTTACTCTTACCTGTCTGGGTAATGTTGCTGCTTTTGACTCAATTTATGGTGGATGGTGATTTCCAATTACTTTCTTTTATACTCCTATCCACCAGTTTTATTTTTCTCTCCTAAAGATGACAGAGATCATGTTTCTCTCTATTTTGCAACTTTAAAGACTGTGCAAGTTTCTTTATTGTGTCATTATGTACCTCAGTAATCTTGGCAGGAAGGTAGTCATTACTTCCATTTTACAAATGAGCAAAGTGAGGCTCAGAGATTTGTGTAATAACCTCTAGCTGGCATGGCTGTGCCAACGTCCTGGTGTTTTAAAGCACAAGGCCAATGCTGTTTGTCCTTTGTCTAAAGAACTTCAATGAATTTCATCTTTGGGTCTTCAGTGAATTTCGTCTTTGGGTGGGGAAGTATTTTTAGAGAGAAAGGGCTGTAACAAATGTGAGTATTTAACTTTTAAAATTTATTATTTAAAAAATTATAACACATTAAAATGGTTCAAAAATTACAAAATGTTATCAATGAGAAATTTTCTTCTCATCCTTGATTCTGGTTGTCCATTTCCCACCCTCTCAAATGAAAAATGAGTAGTGGATGTTAATTTCTTTTGTATTTGTCTCATAACTTTCTTTGCATGTATAAGCAAATACAAATATATAGTCCCCACCCTGTTTAAAAAAAATTGGTAGCATTCCAGGCACACTGTGTGCATCTTGTATTTTCATGAGTTCTTTTCATGTCAATAAAGATAGGTTCCTCATTTATTTTTACAGTGGGATTTGCTTTCAGATGGTATCTCTCTACTCTAAAGCATATACTTGAGACAATTGACCACCTGTGTCCTCACAAAAACTTTTATAGGACCCTTCATAGCAGCATTATTCATAATAGCCAAAAAGTGGAAACAACCCAATGTCCGCTAATTGATGAATGTTAAAAAGGTGGTATATCCATTCAGTGGAATATTACTGGCCAAGGAAAAGAAACGAAGTGTTGATACAAACCATAGCATGGATCCACCTTGAAAGCATGCTGAATGAAAGGAGCTAAAACACATCTTGTGTGGTTCCTATTATATGAAATAGCCAGAATAGAAACAAAGTAGATTAATTAGTGGTTTCCAGGGGCTGTGAGGGTGGGGTTGGGGGAATGAGGAGTGACTGTTAATGGGTATGGGGTTTCCTTTTGGGGTGATGAAAATTAGCTATGATGATGCCATGAATTACTAAAGTTCACTGAGTTGTAAACTTTAAAAGGATGGGTTTTATGGTATGTGAATTATATTTCAATAAAGCTATTATTTAAAAAAATTTCAGAGCTGCCTGGCTGGCTCATGAGACTGATCTCAAGGTCATGAGTTCAAGCCCTACACCAGGTGTGGGGCCTACTGAAAATAAAAATTTTTTTTATAAAGCTTAATTTTTTAAAAGATTTTATTTATTTGACACAGAGAGAACAGGCAGGGGGTGTGGCAGGGAGAGGGAGAAGCAGACTCCCCGCCTAGCAGGGAGCCCAATGCTGGGCTTGATCTCAGGACCCTGGGATCATGACCTGAGCTGAAGGCAGATGCTTATCCGACTGAGCCACCCAGGCGCTCCTATAAGGCTTAATTTTCACTTCCCATCTTTTCAGTTCTGTATCTGTATAAGTCAATCTCTTGTAACAGGATAGTTATAATCTAGAGATTTCTAATTTGTTTCATCATGCTCTGAATAAATTGAATCTTTTTATTAGGAGGCAATATTTAATGCTTCTTTAATGTCTCTGACTTTCCCTGAGCCATGTGGGCACATTGCTCACCTTGGCAAGAGTTCTGTCTATTCTCTGTCCCTGATGGTACTACTTTATTTCCATGAGGAGTCATTTCTCAGATTGACTTAAGCATAACCTCTTCTCTGGGTATCATTTCAATTTAGAGCTGTCAGGCTGTTTCTTATTGCCGAAGTTATTCACAGTTATTAATTCCCAGGTTCCAGCTGAACCAATGCTGTTCCTGTCAACATTCTGTCTGTTACAAAAATGAATTGTCCTCAGTCCAGGTCTGCCACCTGTCCAGGGTTGTCTCTTACCAGAGCTCGAGCAGGTTGAATACGGTGATTTTTTTTTTTTTTTTTTAAGTCTTCCCTCTCACGGGGTGCCTGGGTGGTACAGTTGGTTGAGCTTCTTTCTGACTCTTGATTTTGGCTTGGGTCATGATCTCAGGGGCTTGGCATTGAGCCCCGTGTTGGGCGCCACGCCTAGTGCAGAGTCTGTTTGTCTACCCCCCACCCTGTGAGATGCATGCACTCTCTCTCAAATAAATAAATAAAATATTAAAAAAAAATCTTATCTTGAGGCGCCTGGGCGCCTGGGTGGCTCAGGCAGGCATCTGCCTTCGGCTCAGGTCATGATCTCAGGGTCCTGGGATCGAGCCCCATGTTGTGCTCCCTGCTCAGCGGGGAGCCTGCTTCTCCCCTTGCTTGTGTTCCCCTCTCTTGATGTCTCTCTCTCTCTCAGTCAAATAAATAAAATCTTAAAATAAATAAAATAAAATTTAAAAAATCTTCCCTCTCACTAGTGAATACGTTTTTTTAGTGATAATAGGTTTGTTTTTTGTTTTTGGCTTTTTTCCCCCAACTCTGTTGCCTCTGGATCTTGCATATTGATCCTTTTCTCCCCTCCTGCCGGAACCAGGAGCACATGGTAAATAGGAGGAAGAGTTGAAATCAGGTGTTCTAGAGTTCCATCTGCTTTATTTTTGTGTAATCCTATTAGCTCAAATATGTGCAGAGGAGTTTTTGGCAGGAATTAAATTCTGTACTTTGTTGGAAGGACTGATTTCTTACAATGAAGTATAAAAAATAAATGAATATAACTCTGACAAATAGACTTACTTCATTTATTCATGCCTCTTTTTGTTGGTTTTTCAGCTCTCCTACAAGCTTGCTTTCCCCATAACCAGCATGTATGGATCAATATTTACAGCCTGGAGGATCCTTGAAGTAATGAGAGAAGAGTCTGCGGCCAGTGACTGGCTGTTTTCCGTAGAGTCCTTGCTCCCTATTACCACAGTGATCCCTGTGCATGTTTTCCTTCTGTTGGCTCACCTCCTTGTTGAAGATCAAGGACAAAATCTTCGCCAGATTCTGAAGGTCACTACATTATTAGCCCAAGCAGATTCTTCTCAGGTAAAGTAAGAAAATGATAGAACAGTAATGGGGGTAAAACTTAATTCTTGGAATTATAGACTATTCTTGGTTTGCAGATGGTTTTGATCAAAATCTTAAATTATGGGTTGATTCTTTTTGGGGCGGGGTTGGGAGGCTGTTTTTATCTTCTCAGTTTTTTTTTTTTTAAAGGTTTATTTATTTGGCAGAGAGAGCACAAGTAGGCAGAGCAGCAGGCAGAGGGAGAGGGAGAAGCAGGCTCTCCACTGAGTAGAGAGCCCGATGTGGGGCTCGATTCCAGGGCCCTGGTATCATGACCTGAGCAGAAGGCAGAGGCTTAACCACTGAGCCCCCAGGTGCCCCTCAGTTGGTTCTTTTTTGTCCGTATTCTGAGTTAATGAATACTTGATGCAAACCTTTCTTCAGTGAAAGCACGTTTCACTGAAAGCTGCACATGATGCTATTCTGGTACTATGGTTTATCGGTAGATTTGCTCGTTTGTAACACTCTGTTAACTCTTGCAGCCTATTCCAAGGTGAATATCCCTTAGTTCTAATATTGATCTTTTACTTTAATTAATTAATTAATTTTTAAAAGATTTTATCGGAGCAAGAAAGAGCAAGCACAGAAGTTGGGGGAGTGGTGCAGAGGGAGAGGGAGAAGTAGACTCCTTGCTGAGCAGAGAGCCCGATGTGGGGCTCCATCTCAGGACCCTGGGATCGTGACCTGGGCCGAAGGCAGATGCTTAACTGACTGAGCCACCCAGGCGTCCCTAATATTGATCTTTTGAAGTGGATGCAGATTAACTAATTTAGGGTAAAGATGCCTATGTAATAGGCATTAATCTCTCTTTGAGTTTTGGCAGTTTGATCCTATCTTCAGTCTTTAGTAAACTAAGCCATACTGGGTCCTGGCTATGTATAGTAAGGATGAACATGCTGGGTTATGAGGGTGCATAATCATTGTTCCTGTCTGCACAGAACTTGGAGTGTAATAAGTAGGCAGACGTTATTAAGACTCCCCCTCCCCCTTTTAACCTTATATTTGGTAAAGTCATCTAATTTTTTCCCACTGGATATACTGAAGGGAAGGGTTTCCACACCAAATAGGTATGGTATGTGCTTATGCTTCTTTTCAAACACAGTGAAGAAAAAGTTCATCTCTTTATGGGAAATTTGTGTTCCTTTAGGAAATAATTCAGTTGTAGAGGGAGAAATATGTTCATCTAAGATCTGAAGTTAATGTATTTGGATTCTTTTTATCCCCAACTTGCATGGTTTTTCCTTCCAGTCAAGTAAACAACTACCGATCACAAAAAGTTTTCTTTCTGACTAGACCTCTTATGGTCTGATTCTCCACATGGATCTGTAATGTTCTCCGAGTACCTGTGTCATATATGGCAGAGGCATAATTTGAATCATTTCACTTTGCTTCCAACTTTGTTTCTGCCTTCACCTTCTGTAATAATTCAGCTTCTAATGTTTTGTTTCAGTGCAGACACTTTAGAGGATAGTATCCTTCTAATAGTTAATGCATCAATAATGCCCAGAGATTATTTAAAGAAGTGCTATAGCAAGTTACCTGACCTTTGTATGCTGCTGATGTAAAACATGTATTACATCAAATTATGTGTTGATACTCAGGAAATGCATTGGTCTTTGAAATTCTAGGGTGATACTTTGGGTTATAAGTAACAGAGACCCATCTGTCTTAAATAGCTTTTATTAGCTCCAGAATTTAGAACAAGCATGGCCTAGACAGTATAATCACTATATAGTTTCTTTGTTTCCTCTGTGAATTGGCTGGCAGCCCAAAGCCTTATAACCTTATATTCTGTCCAAAAGGAAAGGAGATAGGTATTTGGATTGACCTTGTTGGGTCACGTGCCCACACTGAATCAACCGTTATGACAGGAGAATGGGACACTTTAGTGCACTTTAACTGGCCATCGTGGGTAGCATGGACGTGGGTGAAGTGTCAGCCCTGAAATTGTCTGTGCCATCAGGATCCTATGAATAGAAGGTGGGATGATTCACCAAAGGAAAAATAGTTCCCTGGCGATAAAAGTGGGAATATGCTAAATAGGCAAAAAAATGTAGTGGGGAGCTTCTCCGTTAGTGTTCTGGGAAGACTGAAGTGGTGTAAGTGCATTTCAGGTTTGCCAAGACTACCTCCCCTCCAAGCTCTTGGGCACCCAGGTAGTTGTCCAAGCTCTGGGTGCTTGGCTGGTCGCCTCTGGCCACCTGGTCTTTCAGCTGTTCTCCCCACTCTTCTTAGAAACTTGATTTTCGGGATGCCTGGGTGGTTCAGTTGGTTAAGCGGCTGCCTTCGGCTCAGGTCATGATCCCAGCGTCCTGGGATCGAGTCCTACATCGGGCTCCTTGCTTGGCAGGGAGCCTGCTTCTCCCTCTGCCTCTGCCTGCCACTCTGTCTGCCTGTGCTCGCTCTCTCTCTCTGACAAATAAATAAATAAAATCTTTAAAAAAAAAAAAAAAAAGAAACTTGATTTTCATGTGTGCCATGAGATGGGAAAGGTTGGGAAGTACTAGAGTGACCATCAGGTTTATTCATTTATTCAATAAATGTTCAAGAAACAGTGGGAGAAATCAAAGTTGGTATATTACCCTTCCTTTGATTATTTCTTGGATAGTTTTGAGAGAAATGAGCGTGTCATTGTGCTGTTATGATGAATAGTAGGGTGAGATGCTTAAAGAGCTATTCAGATTCATGCATAAGCAAGGGCGGTATCATTAATAAGAACTTAGAAGTGGAGTTTTTGTGAAAAGGAGATACTGTTTTTGTTTTAAGATTTCTTCATTTATTTGAGACAAGGGGAGAGAGAGAGAGAGATGCAGGGGAAGGGGCAGAGGGAAAGAATCTCAAGCAGACTCCCTGCTGAGCACAGGGCCCGGCACAGGGCCCGACACAGGGCTTAATCCCACAATCCCTGAGATCATGACCACAGTTGAAATCAAGAGTCCAGCACTTAACTGGCTGAGCCACACAGGCGCCATTATGTGATACTGTTATTTTCCTCCCTCCTTATGTAGTGAACATGTCATATATTTTCACTGGACCTTAGTTATAGGTAAAGTAGCCAAAAGGAAAGGACTGAATATTTGGAAAAAGCCAATTTTAATTGTAAGTAGATACTTGGAATAGACACAGTTGAAATGTGTTCGGTTATTGGTGGGTTGTTTCTGTTTCTTTAAGTTGACAAGTCTGCATGAAGTGTATTAATACTTCATGTGTGTTTGTCCTTTCTCACCTTATGGAAGAAAAGCTATATTATGTGTAAGCAGTTTTTGGCTCAGATTCGGGAGCAGTTGATACTAAGATTGACTGATTTGAGAGAGAGAGACAGAACAGAGGGACAGTGAGATGGAAAAGTAGGCTCCCTGTTGAGCAGAGAGCCCAATGTGGGGCTCGATCCCAGGACCCTAACATCATGGCCTGAGCTGAAGGCAGACGCTTGACTGACTAACTGAGCCACCCAGGTGCCCCTCATGGGCAGGTGATACTAAACAGAAGTCTTAGACTACTGATGAGCAGAAGCTAAGTAAACAGGCAGTTAAGAGGAGGAATTTCAAGGCTGTCTTCCACCTCTCTTTTGGTGGTCACTAAACCTCTATGATAGAATTCGTTGGCCTACCTACTAAGTATTCAGTTTGTGTGTCACCATGATTTATTGAAAGAATCCTACTGGAAGATCTTGTGAGAAAAAGTATTTCAAAAGTTTGAAAGAGATGAAGTATGTCTTAGTATGCTTGTTATTATTCTAAGGTATTAATTATGTTTAGTGCTGATTAATGGTAGTACAAGTCAGTGTTCTATTAGTGTTCATACTGGTAAGAAAATGAGCTTTTTAAAAAGCTGTGATTGTGTTACTTATCCTGCAGTCTGATGGATCCTCTTCCTCTGAATTTTCATCTTTCACCCCTACCTGGTTCCAATGCGGGGCATGCATTTTCCATGTGGTTTAATAGCTTTAGGACCATGGAAGACTAAATGGAGTTAAGTGGTTTGAAGGGAACTTGGCTTTGTGAGTATCCTTTTGGAGTTAACTGGATGCAGATGATGATGTTGGAATAACCAGATAATTAACCAAAGCCACAGCAATAAATTGACACCTGAAAAAATAGAGACCCTCCCCTCCCCCCATCAAGGAATGCTGTCATTAGTTACTACTAATCCCAATAGTTTTCTATGAGATTTAATTTGCAGAAGACTCAAGCTAGGTCAGGCAGTGCTCAGTAAAAGTTAGTTTCCTTTTACATGCTTGGCGGGAATGTCTTCTAGTGTTCTCGGGAGAGATCCAAGAATGAGCATCCTGTGTAAATTCCCATGGAAGTCTTGAAAATTTTAAACACATTGATTTAGTTTAGAGAGAGTTTTTCATTTCATAACCTGTGATTATAATAAAGGAGAGTGCCATCTATTTCCTAAATTAGTGTTTTTTTCTGGAAATAAAAGTTGATAGATTGGTGTGCTTTTTGGTTGTTTATGTAATGGTTCCTGCCTTTCTGACACTGAGTAATGTTATTTTCCTTCATTTTGATGGAAGTCATTCAGACTGCCTTCAGAGATGCCTGAACGACAATTGAGGCACATGGCTTCATGGCTCATGTACAGTAATGTCCAGTTGGCTTTATTCTTGCCTCTTCAGAGAGCTATTTCCTACCTCTGTGAATTGTTCAGGACCGGGTTTCGTCAGGGCTGAGATCAGTGGTAGTGAATTGTGAACATGGACTCTACCGAGTTAATTAAGGGATAATGTGGACTCCATGCCTAAATGAGGACATTTTCTGAACTTTATAGAATTTTAATTTTTTTTTTCCTAAGTAGTCACATTCAATGTGGAGCCGAGCGTGGGGCTTGAATGCATAATCCTGAGATCAAGACCTCACCTGAGATCAAGAGTCAGCCGCTTAACCAACTGAGCTCCTCAGGCACCCCTACAGCTTTTTTTGTTTATTTGTTTTTAAAGATTTTATTTTTTTTGAGAGGATGAGAGAGAGTGACAATGAGAAGAGGGAAGGGGGGGCAGGGAGAAGCAGACTCCTCACTGAGCAGGGAGCCTGATGTGGGACTTGATCCCGGGATTCTTGGGATCATGACCTGAGCCGAAGGCAGACACAACCAACTGAGCCACCCAGGCAACCCAACCCTACAACTTTTTAGAAAGACGATCAAATCTTTTTTTGAACTCTGAGCCAATAACTGGCCAATTTGTGTACAATATGACTGTGGACGGTTGGGAAATGTCTCAGGCTGACAATTTCCTTAAGGAGAGGAAAAAAAAAAAGAGGCTTTTTTTTTTTTTTTTTTTTTTTTTTTTTTTAGGTTAATGACTCTTAACCAATAAACCAACTTCAGATAAACTCCATATGTTTACCTGGGACTCCCCTAACCAAACCCCCAATATGTTTTTCAGGCCCCTAGGCCCCGTGAGAAGAAAAGGCTGTTACAAAGTTCTTAAAACCTTCCCTATTAGCTTAGCTGTATTATATTAACTATATTATTAACTAATTATAACATAATTTATTGTATTATGTATTTATACATAATAGATTATATGACTATATATTAAGTATATAATTATAAGTATTTATTAGAGTGGATATGTTATTAACTATAGCTTCCCTGTAGTTGTTGGAAGTGAGATTCTCCGTCTGATCCTGGAGAACAGAGGTGTGGGAGGAAGCTGTTATTCCACATTGCAGTATGTTTATACAGAAGCCTTACTGGAATTATTAGGTGCTTAACAGTAGATCTTCTAAATATATGTAGAGAGAACACCTGACAAAAGATTTTAGTCTTTTTGGAAATCAGGACTCCTGGTCAGTGGCTTTAAAACCTGAGAAATATGTTTTTTCCCTATCTTTCTATATATAGTAAGAGTTTATGGCAAGACTTCATAGGTATTGGCATTGAACTTTAACCACAAGTGTTAGTAATTTTTAGGTAGGCTTGAGTGGTTTAAAATGAAATCTTAAAGCTTAGTATCTCAACTTCAATGGAATAACTCTAAATACTACACGTAACGTACATCAGTTTCTTTTTGACTGACTGATGGAATATGCCTAAAGGAAAAGTTTATGAACTTTGACTTTAGAGAAGTACATATTCCTTCCTTAAAATCTACTGTCATTGAAGAACATAACGAATTGAGTTTTGTGAAACCCACTGCCTCTCTCAAACCCTTGGTACTTGATTACTTTTCTCTTGTTTGGAAGTTTATTTTGTTTATTGTTTTTTTAATTAATCTTGTTTATTGTTTTTTTAATTAATTTTTTAATTTTTTTACATGGAGTTTACAACTCTCGGGTCTTTTATTTCCCTTTTACGTTTTGCTTGTTAAGTCTAGTTAAAGGTCTTGCTTAATGGGAACAATTGCCTTTGATAATTTAATTTTATCCTCTGTAATGTTTTCAGGGCTTAATTTTTTCCATTTGTAAAAGTGTACACACTTCAGAGCCATTTGAAATCACTTATGTGGCTAGGTTCATGGCCCATGACTTGCTGGTCTTTCAAAAGCCATATATTATCACATAGTAAAAAAGCTTATTTTCAGGGCAGAATTCTGTGATAGTTCTACTCTGGGTCATAAGCCATATTTTAACATGGAAAATGAATAGGAAATGTGTGAAATTTAATGGTCTGTAAGTTACTGCTGTGAGAAAAGGAGAAAATATATTCTATAAAAGAACTTGCACAAAGAGGCTTTGGACACTTTGCACTCTGTTCTATTGTCACCGAGTTCTATGAATTGCTACCCCCTGAAGTCAGTCTGCTTTCTGTGTTCTTCACACCAGCAAAACGAAGCCAGAATGTACAGTACTTTTAATAAAGAGCTTTACAGATAAGAAGTGCTGTACGACTATTCCCTGGTAGCCATAGCATCAATTATGCCTAGAGCAAAATTGGGCTGAGCCTGTCAACATGAAACAATTAGATAAAGAGAAACAGACTGAAATTCAAGGTCAGGTATCTATTCCCTTCGGTGGTAGTATGTTTTTCTTCTTTATAAACCCCACATAGATACCTGTAGAATGTTTTTAACTGGCATTTGAACCCTTCACTGTTTTTGTTTTTTCCTTTTATTTCAGAAAGCCTAGAATTTATACCCAGCAAGGAGTTCTGTATCAATTTCTTGCCCTCACTGAGTGTTCATATTGGGCAGAGTTTCTTTTGAGGAGCCCGTAGATTGTAAATCGCCTAAAATTGCCATGGAAATTATTTGATTGTGATTTTCAGTTCCACCCTATATCACTGTGATATTCAGTACTAATACACTGAAACAGACACATTTGTCTTGTGTCACTGAGTCCTGAATATAGAGAGAGGGTGGGGTAAAGCCCTGAACTGCATTTGGAATAGTGGAGTCTGTCTGCTCCTCGTTAAATAACAGATAGAGTAGTTTTGTCTTCTGGTTGAGACTCTCTAACAGAATTACCTGCCTGAAATGGGCTTCTAGTGTTGGTGAAGAGGGAGATCAGATTTTGTGGCAACTTTGAATTTCGAAACTGGTGTGAGGAATTCCCCTCCACAGGAAAACGCATCAAAGTCTCCTCTTGCCAGAATAAAAAATGTCGTCTTTTAACGAGCAGACAGGGAAGGAAGAAGGTGTTATTGGTCTCCTGGCTACATGTATCATGGCCAGAAAGACCCAAGTGAAGCTGCCAGTTGACATCCTTTACCATTCATTCTTCAGCTCTTCCGAGTTAGCTCTTCAGATGAGAGGAGAGTCTTAAAGGAAACATTGCTTTACATCTACAGGAGCAACCCATGCAAGCTCCCTACAGCCAACTTGGCACTGATTCATAAATATAAATGGATAATGAAGGCTCACCAGACTTGGAGAAAACATAATAGCATTAGTAACCGAAGAATCTGTTTCCAGAAGAAAGAGAACTCAGGAAGAAGAATATAATGAAAAACAATCTAAGTCCTGAGAGAGATTGGAAAGTTGTTCTATGATTCTGTGTTTTTATATGGTAAACAAAAATACTGTGAGAAAGAAGAAATTCAATGATGAGATTTTAGAAATGGAAAATGTGATTGCTGCAGTATGTAAACAGACGGGATTAGTGATTTACAGAACATGCAAGTAAATAGTTCAGAATGCAGAACAAAAAAAAATTAAAAATGAAGACACTGAGGGTCAATATTTTGGGAGTTCTAATTCTTTCTGTAGAAATTCCAGTTGGGGGGATCGGAGAAAATGAAAGAGAAATTTAACACACGACAGAAAACTATTTCATGAGCTGAAAGAAGATACAAGGATACTGGTTGTTGGGCCCTTTGAAAGCCAAGTAGTATATGGAAGAATAGATCAGTACCTAAATGTGTCCCCGAACTTATAGGATAAAGAGAAAGTCATGAGAGATTTTTTAGGGAAGAAGGGGGAAAAGAAAAACTTTAAGTTAAGATTTATCTTCATTTCTTAGCAGCAGCACAGTGGGTGGTGGAATACATGGGATTATTACCTTCTAAATTCTTGGGGAGAATCACTTTGTACCCAGATTATTCATCCCCATTATCCTACCTTTTATGACTGGTAATAAAGGCTTTTCCAGGTGTGCAAGAATTCAAGAACATTTCTTGTTTGCTGATTTGCGGGGAGGAGAGGGGGAAACCCCTTAAGAATGTGCTCCAACAAAACGGAAAATGAATCCAAGAAAGCACAGAGAAGGGGCACCTGGGTGGCTCAGTGGGTTAAAGCCTCTGCTTTCGGCTCGGGTCATGATCCTAGGGTCCTGGGATCGAGCCCCACATCGGGCTCTCTGCTCCAAGGAGAGCCTGCTTCCTCCTCTCTCTCCCTGCCTGCCTCTCTTTGCCTACTTGTGATCTCTGTCTGTCAAATAAATAAAATAAAATAAAGCACAGAGAAGAATTGTTGAATGGTGATCAAAATATCCAGTAAACCTTATGGTTAGTTTAAAATAATTATTTATAGAGTATGAAAATTAATTACCTGGAACTAAGGTCCAAGCTTTAAAACATGGTAGGGGTAGGTAGTGATGGCGTAAAGAGTTGAGAATGTGCTGAGGGTGGAATTGTTTTGGAAAATGAGTAGTTCTTGATGTTAGAAAAAGTTGAAATATGTGCATAAGCCCTTATTAGTAACAGTTGGTGATTTATAATTTCTAAATAAAATAACAAAAGGAAAAAGAAACCCTAAAAGGCTGGTAAATGTGAACATAAAATAAGATGGTAGGAATAATTCCAAGTAGACCAGTTATAACAGTTACTGTGAGTGAATTAAATTATCAAAAGAAAGGCTCATACACTCTATAATGTTTCTAAGAGGCAAACCTTGAAACAAGTGACAAAAATTGAAAATAAATGGTAACAAAAGCTAGGTAGATCATTAAGATAGAAGATGTAATGTTATCATCCATGGTAGATAATACAGAATCCAAGATAAAAAGCATCACACAGGACAAAAGTTATTTGTTACTGACAGGTAGATTCCAAGTCAGCTTTCATTTAGAAGCTGTCCCACTGAAGTTAGGAATCAGAAAAATGCAGCTGATAGTCATGTTGCTATTTTTCTGGAGGTTCTGGCCATTGTTCATTCAAGAAAAAGAACTAGAACTTACATATGTACTACAAAGGAAAAAACCAGAGCTCCTTAGAAAATCCAAGAAAATTTACTTAAAGCTGTTGTTTTTAGAATGGATAAGAGTTCATTACAGTGGACACATATAAGATCAGTGTACAAAACCAGTTGGTTTTCTTTACAAAATAACCCAATAAATTAGATAACATTGGCAGTATATGGGAAAGGTGTAATTTACAAGCAGTGTAGATGCAGTAACTTGAAATACTAGAAATGTATAGAAACAGTTTGATGTAATTATAAAATGTCACCAAAATACAGTGACATCTAATATGACACTTTAGATATGGAATTCCCATCATGAATATTTATCGTGGATTGAAATTTAATGATCTTATGATTGCGAGACATTTCATTTTGTTTTTGCTGTTAACTCTCTTTAATTGGTATATGGGTTCTGATTCATTACCATAAATTTGTGGCAGAAAGATACTCAGTTAATCAATTTCATGTTATAGTGCCAAGGGCCCAAAAGGAAAGTGTTGGTCATGTTTGCCAGCTTGACTGAATTCTGAGTTCTGTTGAGTAAACCAGTTCTAGACCTTTTGATAGCCTGGCTCGTGCTTTGGAATAAATTTTTCTATCCTTAATCTTCAGTGCTAAATAGTTTTAAATGTGGTCTACTCACTAGAAACTATAGTTTGTCCTTGAACAAAGTAATAGCAAATAAAAATAGCTAACATTTACATATGCTTATAACATACCAGTCACTATTTTAATCACTTTATTTGCATCTATTAACTAACTCACAAACAGCTCTTTGAAGTTGCTACCACTACTGTTTAGGAACTGAGGCACAGAGTTTGCTTAAGTTCCCTAAAGTCACACAGTTAGTAATTGGCAAAGTCAGGATTTGAACCCAGCACAAAAGGTTCCAGAGTCTGTGCTCTTACCCAGTATGTTATTACTGTCTCTACAACTTTTAGTTAAACTATTAAAAACATTTTTTTGAAAGAGCAAACAAGGTTCCCTAACTTCATATTTTTAAGATTGGCCCAGTCAGTTGTAGAGAGAATTACCTGCTAAGAGAAGAACATCAATGTTTGTTTGAAATCTGGCCAGGTCTTCAATCTTGTGTGATTTTTTTTTTTTTTTTTTTTTTTTTGGCCTCCATTATGCTAGCTCCCTTTGGACCGTCTATAAATAGGCAAATCACATTTAGCCACATCTTTATACCTAACTAGAAAACCTATATACCATCCTAACTCCTGAAGGCATCCATCAAAGGGAAGATTGAGACAGTCCAAGTGAATCAGCAAATCAGTAAGCATGCTTGCAGTTGGCATTATCGCTTAATGGTCAAAATGATTTGATACTTTTTGGTTTGTAATGTTCCTAACTGGGAGATTCTGAAATCTAATCGAAGTCAGGTCTATTAGTAAACAAAAAAAGTAGGTTGTTGTAGTCTCTTTGAAAAATAATGTCTATCAGTGCTGAAGAAAATTATTTGTTGGTTATTAGGTTTGAAGCCTTTAAAATACTGTTAAGATACAGAGCTAATTCAGGATCTTGAAAGGGCAAGATGGCGTCCGTCCTTCAGAAAAAAGTCATGGAGAACCTCTTTGGGATGCATATTTTACCTGGAACTTGGGATACAAAGACCCTTATTGGGGAACTCACAGTGCTTAGGGAAGATAGCAGTATCCGATCAGAATACCTTGTGTTGAGTGCGATAACACAGGGAAGTGTAGTGTGTTGTAGGAGGGAGGGAGCCCCGAGGGGTGGAGGAGTCATAACCAGAAGACTGCCTGAGGTAGGTGATTCATAAGCTATGTCTTGCAGGTCGAATACAAGTTCAAAAAGAGTATCTTTGAAATGAGCTAGAAGAAGCATATATTGCCTGTTTTTACACTCTACAAAACACTACTTTTTATATATGGCATTTATATGATCCTCCTTGAGTACCATTGTTGGGCAAACAGTGGAATAAATACATTTCTGGAGGTGCTGGAGTAGTTTTTTTATTTTGTTGTTTTTGTATATGAACCTTCTGTTCCCTAGCTGTAATATATTTCTCATTTCAGATGTAATTTTTTTGTGTTGGGGAGTAAAAGCCACTGACATTCACAGTTGTACCTACTATGTGAAAGCTGTAACTGAAAGAATGGGTTAGGATTTGGTGGATTTGATGGTAAAGGTCTTTTCTAGAATTCTGAAGGTAGGACAGCTGGTAAAGTTCCCATACCAGAAGTCTTGAGACTAATTCTCTCCCTTCGTTTTCTCACACTGGAGTCCTACTGTACCAGTGATAATTTTGAGCTTTCCATGATGGGTAGTGTAATATAAGACTCTTTGGCAAGTTGTCAGAACAGTTGTGTAATGCAGTTGGGCTTCCTGAAGTCCGTTTATTTCAAATGAGTAGACATGGTTACAAACTCAGTGGAGCCAGGCAAATAGGTAAGGAGTGACTTGGGTTGATTTCTGTGTGTCAGGCTTCCAGTGTGTTATGGGACTTGGGGACCTCATGTCCTGTTCTCCTTGTTCAGTAGCATTTTTGTGATAGTGGATCATATCTGCATTTAAGACAATTTGTGTCCCTTCCCCCCACCTAGAGAAAAAGATTCTGTAAAAATATATGTAACCTGATTTATATCATACCACGGAGTTAAACAGTGCTAAAGATGATTGAATATGAGTAAGCACAGATTAACATTTTTAGATGTTCTAGAGTTATTTTGAATGTAATTGGTCTTCAGTGGAAACTTTCAATAGATTACATGTAGACTTAGAATTCATAAAAGGAGTTCCTTAAAGGAAACAGTCTTGCTTGTTTTATCTCCTAGTGACCTTGGACACTTCCTGGTCAGATTAGTTCCTGGACAGATACCTGCTTTGTTGCCTTCTTGAATGAACACATAAATATATTAAATACTAGAACCAACAAAACCCTATTTTCCAGTATTGTCATGTGTTATCCAGACTAATAAAGGGAACAGTGTGGAGTCCAGGGATAGAATTTAGGTTCGGTTAGATTACAGTAAAATCTTATTAAGTGAAATCCTATTAATTTAGGGTTCAGGGTAATTAGATACAGGCTGAGTTAAAACATAAGCTGATTTTGAAGCTATTGTTTTTAGGCAGTTTGGGCTTGCTCATTTGCATGAGTACAATAAATGTGCCAATTTAAAATGATCACATTATCTATTCATTAAGACATATCAGCAGGGACTGGTACTTGGCAACACTTGGGTAATTAGTTTGTTACAGTATATACATGAAAGTAATCGAATTTTGTTTCTTTAACATTTTTCTCTAATCCAGTCTTTCCTACCTTCATTGTTTCCAGTAGTCTGAATTGTTATTAGTGATAATTACACTGGTGGCATTTTACTCTATTTAAGTGTATTTAGTTGTCAAATTGTATTCAGTTTTTAATGGTACATCTTGATCTATGTAAGTTGAATTATCGTGGAATTATTTTGCTTGAAATACTGGTAGATACCTTGTTTTTACTAGTCTGATTTTATTAAGCATTTTCAAAACGTTCATTTTGTGACATCACCCCCCCCCCGCCCCCATCTTTCTGTCTCGTTCTCTAGCAAATTTCCTATATGGCAGGTTCTGGTAATACTAAGAAGAAAGGGTATAGTCTTTGTTTTCAGAAATCATAGAGCTTAGTGTGTTGACAGAGGTATAAAAATTTACTGTTTAGTGCAGGATGTTGAATGCCATTGTGGAAGTAAGTAAGTGTCTGTAGAACATACATGAAGGGGGGGGGAGCACAGGTTTCCTTGCCGCAGGGGACAGGGAAGGCAGGATGAAGGGCAGGTGCAAAGACACAAGTGTGTGGCAGGTCATGGTGTGGGGAATGAGGCAGCAAGGAATCCTCTCCAAAACTGAGGTAGACAGGGTATGAGAAACTGTTCCTTCAATAGATACTGGGTAAGTATCTGGAAGCAAGATCCGGAGAACCTTGCAGTCAGGCAGGAGATGAGAATTTCTCTCAGGAGATCAAGTTATATGACAGGATGTTAGAAGTGTTGGTGGCTCAGTGGGTTAGGCCTCTGCCTTCGGCTCGGGTTGTGATCTCAGGGTCCTGGGATCAAGCCCCGCATTGGGCTCTCTGCTCAGCAGGGAGCCTGCTTTCCCCTCTCTCTCTGCCTCTCTCTCTGCCTGCCTCTCTGCCTGCTTGTGCTCTCTCTCTCTCTCTCTCAAATAAATAAATAAAATCTTTAAATAAAAAAAGTGTTGGTGGGGACCTTGAAATACCAAAATGCATTTTTCTTTTTTTTTTTTTTTTTTAATTTTTATTTATTTATTTGACAGAGACCACAAGCAGGCAGAGAGGCAGGCAGAGAGAGAGAGGGAAGCAGGCTCCCTGCCGAGCAGAGAGCCCGATGCGGGGCTCGATCCCAGGACCCTGGGATCATGACCTGAGCCGAAGGCAGCGGCTTAAACAACTGAGCCACCCAGGCGTCCCTCTTTTTTAAAGATTTTATTTATTTATTTGACAGAGAGACAGCTAGAGAGGAAGCACAAGCAGCAAGAGTAGGGGAGGGAGAAGCAGGTTCCCCGCTGAGCAGGGAGCCTGATGCAGGGCTCGATCCCAGGACCCTGGGATCATGACCTGACCCAAAGGCAGACGCTTAACAACTGGACTACCCAGGATCCCCACAAAATGAATTTTGAGACAGAACATCCAGCAGAACTTGGAGAGTAATAGGAATAAACTTCGATGACTGAGTACTATTGCAGTTTTTAACCCGTCACTCAGAGCAAAGGTCTAGAATGTGGGAGATGACAGGATAGGTGAAGAGAAGAGGGGGGATTGTTGCGGCAAGTTGCTGGCGTGCCAA
>PISX010000399.1:134703-292344 GCA_004024625.1 Mellivora capensis
GGGGCCAGGGAGGGAGTACCGGCCATGTAGGGATTGGCTTGTGTGCCTAGAAGTTGTCGAAACAGGAGATGTGTGTGTTTCCGGTGGAGAGAGAGCGGGCAGTATGGGCAAGAGAATACAGTGGACTTGTCTTATCCCATCTTACAGGTTTGCTTAGAGGGCTCTACACACTTGTGAAAGAAACAGGATTCCTACAGAGCATGTGGGACAATCAGACTGGAGGAGAGCATCTCATCTGTATAGGGAGTCTAAAGAGAACTTAATCTTGCAGGTTTAGGCTGCTTGCTGGGGAGCCAAGGAGGGTCCCTCTGGGGCAGGTGAGCTGGAAGGACATGCCTAGTCAGGTAGCACAGGAGTGCCTCCTCTCCAGCAAGGGAAGGGGGAAGCCACGCCTATCACAGCATCTATTAAAGGGAGTGAGCGAAAGGAACCCTGGAGAGTGTCTCCAGCTGTCACTGTGAAAGAGGACTTCAGCGTCCTCCATTTGGACTTCAGACTTTCTAATTGATTAAGTTCTTCTTTCCAGCTTATCTCTGAACTGAAACAAAAGACACCGCTCCCCAGCAGAGCATCCCCTGAAGGCATCCCCAGTTATCCCCTCAAGCAATGGGGACTACCCTGAGCCAGCAAGACCCCATCTGTGTTTGACCCCAAGGCAGTGATGGACCTGACCTTTATTGCCCACCTGCATGTACCCAGTGACCTTTGTCCTACATTTGCACTGTACAAACCTGGAAGTCTTTTTTTAGTACTTTGGAGACAATTTTTGAGGTTCAAGTTCACTGTCATCCGGAGGTTAGTCTCACCGAAATAAATTCCTTTCTCATTTCCCCACCCCTCCTCTCTCTGCCTTTGGATTTTATCGGTGGGTGGAGAGTGGTGGAACTGGTCTGTCTGGAGACACACCGCCCCCCAGCCAGGTGCTCTTGAACTCCTGTGCCCCACCGGGTACAACTATAGCCTTTCTGCATTTAACTTTCTTAATCGCATCAGCAAGGCAGTGAAATGTGTAGAAATGTGTAGACATCCTCAGGCTGAGGCTTCTGTGGATACTGAATGATGCCAAATCATGTATTATTGGGAGGGATTGTGGTTGGTTAATTTCACACCTTTCCTTTAGTTTCCACTTTTTACATTTTTTGTCCATTGCTGAGGTTTACCAGTGGCAGTCTCCCAGTTCACTTTGTCTGAAGCTTTTACTGGCAATGTCCTATGGCCCTTATAATTAATGGTGAGTTGCTGAAATGTTGCAATGCATGAAAAGTCATTGCAGTAACCAGTTATGCCCATTCTCTGCCTTTTCTTCTTTCTTCTCCTTGGAAGCATTGGTGGGATTTCATTTAACCCACGCAGAAACCAGGAGCCCTATGCATGTTTCTGTTGCCTGCTGAAAAATCATTGGTACCTGTTTTAAAGTGCTCAGTGAGCATCTGATGAGTTCTTAGTTATTTTTTGAAGCCAGGGAGGATTCAGGCAATGGTCTGCAAAATTGCTGAAGGAAGTCCAGGAATCTCCTTTAAAACGGTGGAAAAATGAAGAATCACGCACGCATATATTAGGTTGTCTTAAATCAAACGCCAGCTAAAGCAGTAGTGACACATGCTGTTCATGAAAGACTTAATACAGTCCTTCTAATCGGATGAATTGTCTTGTTGTGCAAAAACTGTTATTACACTGTGTGTGAAACCAACCGCACTGCAGGGGGAAAAATTAAATCGCCTGACTGAGAGGTCACTTGTGAATAGTAACACAAGATCTATTACCGTTATTAGGGGCTCTGGAGGACATTCACCCTTTTATGGTCTTTCAACCGCTGGAATGAAATATTTTAGTGCTAAATGACACCCTTCTGGGAAATCGTCCCAAGGAGTCATTCTTTGCTGTTTGTACATTTAAAAAAGGGGGAGGGGTCTTGGGGGGTGGAAATCACATTGTTCCTTTCAGATCACTTAAAAAATTTACCGATTTTGACTTGGTGTGATGACGATTGCCTTTGAATGTTCCTCATTTACACCATTCTTAATCTGGGTCTATTAGTATCATACTTTATCTTTTGTAACATGTCACACACATTCTGCAATCTTTTCCTTAGGGAAATCCATGATTGCATGGAAGCTCAGAGACCAAGGGTGCATGTGGTTTATGTCAAAATCTGGATTAAGCACTTTAAAATTCATGAAATGAGAAGTCTGCTTACTTTATTTTCTTCTAAGGCTCTCTGAGTGTATATAAGGAAGATGATGTGAGTATATTTTTTAGTTCTGCATGGCAACCATGCTGAGTGGTAAATAATTTAAGAAATATTATCAGAAGGGAATGAATAGCTATTGATCTGAGGTGCAGCATTATAACATAGTTATTAAATTGGGAACCAGAGTTCCTTTCCTATGGATTACATTCATTATAAACTGTCGATCCACTGTGGAATTACCACTCTTGAATCTTCTGCCTTTCTGCTCTTTTGCTATGTGCTTGAGATTAGCTTTTGTGGGGAGAAAAGAAAGAAATAAGAAATCAAGAGCCTTGCAAATAATTGGAGTGTTTTTTGGTGAATTTTGAAATCCTACCTATTACCTCTTCCCATTATTTGATTTTAGCATCTTTTTTTTTTTCTTCTAAAACTTCCTTACTTTATTGCCCCAAAGATGTGCAACTGTTACCGTGATGTGCATAAGCATATAAATTCTGTTGGATTTCTCAATGCCTGCTTTTGTTACAGGTATTTTGATGGGTTCATTAAAACCTATCTGTTGAAATAGGGGTTGGTCAGAAGAAGGAAGAGAGGGAAGGGAAAATGTTGTCAGTAGGAATAATACGTAGATATTTGAGCTTCACCTGGAAATAAAAATAATTCTGCAAAATGGGAGATAGAAACCCTTTGTCAGGTTGCTAATGAGAGGCTTGACCTAGCCGCTGCTGTTGTAGCATCTTTGGGGATGGTGAGAGATGCAAAATGCACTGTTGCTAGGCAACTCTCTTGGCTGCCTTTGGAGCAGGTTCATATGTGCTAAGAGCTAATGAATCCTCATGTCTGCTCTTTGAAACTGTTCAAAAGCCAATGAAGACATACCCGGACATTTAGCATTTACAAGTACCTGAACTATTCTTGCCGTGTCATTTACCCGTTAAAAATTAAGTTGAGCATTTAGTGTGTACTGAATATTGTTTTATTTTTTCAAGGTGGACCAAGACTTGAGCCCTAATAAATATGTTTTCAAAAAGGAGCTCAATAAGAATGCCTTAGTTCCTATTGACACTAGTTAAGTTCCCTATGAAGGCTTATTTTAAATTCGAATGCAGCCCCTACCCCCGCTCCCCCCAAAGATGACCAGTTGTTGCAACTTGCCTCTTTAAGCCTCTTAGAAAGTTTTGAAATATTTAATTATTTATTAATCGTTTCATTATTTAATTATTATAATAATTATTTAATTATTTACGTATTTAACACTGTCTTCATGCCTTGCTCAGCCTGAGGCCATTATTTCTCAAGATGATAGGAATCTGGAACCCTAAACCAATTTCTTAGGTGACCTGTCTAAAACTCCTTCCCTTTCCATCTCCCCTGCCCCCAAATCCTGGACAGTAGCCATCAAACAAGCACAGAACATGAATTAAAGCTTGATAAGGAACATCCCTGGATCAGATAATGAATCTAAGTACTTGCAGATTCCAACCAATCTCTAGTAATAACTACCTATCAGGGGTATTGTAAGGATTACAAGATTCTGTGCAGGAGCAATGTTGTAATGTGCCATGCAAACATGAGTTTTTACCGCGAATTCCAAGGTATTGTCTAAACCTGACAAGAATTTTGTGTGACTGGATTATTAGGTATTAGTCAGTCTTGTTAATATTTTGGTAGGATATGCGATAATTGTAGTGGGATTTATTTGGAACAGGATTTAGCCTATACCTTGTTTATATTTTGATTGTATTAACCTACGATTCTTCCTAATGTCACAGCACCTAGTATAATACCATGTGATAGATAGAAGGCATTCAGGCTATATTTATTGCTTAAAGTTGTATAAACCTTCTGTATAGATTATCTAAATTGAATTGTTTCATTTCTTATACTCTTACAAAGTATACTGCAAATTCTGTTGTAATTCTCTGTGTTTTCTCACCTTTAAAATAAGAGTAATAGAAGAACCCACCATATTAAATTCATCATGTAGATTAAATGAGATAATCTAGAGTAGAGTATCTGGTCTGTAATCGGTGCTCAATGAACGTTATGTATTATTAAAACTGTGGTTGACTTTTATAGCTCCTTTTATTCATTTCACTATTATGAATATACTGATTCTGTTCAAGGAGCACTGCTAGGCTATTTAGCAAATAGACATGTTCCTTGCCCATCTGGGGCTTATTGTTATACTTTATTCCCCAAGTACATGAAAAGAGAGCCACTATCTGTCTTCTACATGTGCCTGTGTGTGTGTATGAGAGAGAGAGAAAGAAATTCTAGTATATTTAGGCGCATTAAGGAGATAAAGAATGGTGCTGTTCAATAGAAATATAACATGAACCCCATATATAAGTTTAAGTTTTCTGGTAGCCACTTAAAAAAGTAAAAAAGGGGATGCTTGGGTGGCTCAGTGGGTGAGCCTCTGACTCTTGATTTTGGCTCAGGTCATGATCTCAGTGTTGTGGGATTGAGCCCTGTGTGGGGCCCCGTGCTCTGTGTTCAGTGGGGAGTCTGCTTTTCTCTCTCCTTCTCCCTCTGCCCCTTCAAACCCTCTTTGCATGCATGCTCTCTCTTTAAAATAAATAATCTTTAAAAAAAAAGTGGAAGTAAACAGATGAAATTAATTTTAAAAATTTATTTTACTTAATTGATCTGAAATATTTTCATATGTAATCAACATAAAATTAATGAAATATTTCATATATACATATATATGTGTATATACGTATATATATGTGTATATACATATATATGTATATATTACTAAACATTCCAAATTTGGTGTATTTTAGCCTTATAGCACATCTCAGTTTAGACTACCCACATTTTACTACTGTGTTGAATAGAGGTACTAAAAAAATCCCAGTGCTCATTTATTCGATGTAAGGGTAAATATGTACTTTGAAATACTCTTTTTTGGGGGCAGCTGCGCAGCTCAGTGGGTTAAGCCTCTGCCTTCGGCTCAGGTCATGATCTCAGGGTCCTGGGATTGATCAGCCCCACATTGGGCTCACTGCTCAACAGGGAGCCTGCTTCCTGCCGCCAGCACCCCCCTCTCCCGCCCCCGCCCCACCTCTTTGCCTACCTCTATCCCTACCTGTGATCTCTCTCTCTCTGTGTCAATTAAATAAATAAATAAATAAATACTCTTTTTTTTTTTTTTAAGATTTTATTTATTTATTTATTTGACAGACAGAGATCACAAGTAGGTCGAGAGAGAGGAGGAAGCAGGCTCTCCACGGGAGCAGAGAGCCCTATGCGGGGCTTGATCCCAGGACCCTGGGATCATGACCTGAGCCGAAGGCAGAGGCTTTAACCCACTGAGCCACCCAGGCGCCGCATAAATACTCCTTTTTAATTGGTTTTACTTGGCTAAACTAGCCTTACAATTTCTGCAGTAGGATAGAAGCCTGAAATAATCCTTTTTTTAAAAAAAATGATTTTATTTATTTATTTGACAGACATAAAGAGAGGGACCACAAGCAGGGGGAGTGGGAGAGGGAGAAGCAGACTTCCCGCTGAGCAGGGAGCAATCCCAGGATCCTGGGATCATGACCTGAGCCGAAGGCAGATGCTTAATGACTGAGCCACCCCAAGAATAATAATTCTGAAAATGGGGTTTTCAGGGAGGTGCTCAGCAGGTGAGGCTATGTCCGGCAGCTGCTGTGTGTGTGTGTGTGTGTGTGTGTGTGTGTGTGTGTGTGTGAAGATAGCCAGTCTTAACCAACTGAGCCACCCAGGTGCCCATGGAGGTAGCCAGTCTTAAAAAATGTTTACTCTGTTAACCTTTCCTTCTTTCTTCAGGTAGTCTTGAGTTTAATCCCACTCATGTTTACTGAGTATTTGCTCTGTGTGTGTTTTGAGCTAATAGTACAAAGAATAGGAGTAGTGTGGCTGCCTGCAAGGCATTCCCAGGCTAGTGTGGGCAACAATTGTGAGGAGTAACAATGACTCAAAGTGTACTAAAACAAAGGTATGCACAAAGCTACAGTAACAAACAGTACTTGGAATATTCTTTGGCCAGAAAGAGCCAGTTACTCCATTAGCCTTAAATGTTTTTCGTGGCAATAAAACAGATTTTTCATGGTTAGTTCATAAGTAGTTGAATTATTGGTTTGAAAACAGAGAAACACAGACAAGTTTCCTTGAGCAAGAGGAAGGGCTAGATGTGTCTTGACTACTAAGCTGAGCAGGAAGGCGGTCGGAGGAGCATGATCAGACTTTGTTCGCTGACGTCAAGTGTCGTCTTTGGGCAGGAAATCAGCAGTAGTCTCATTCCTCCAGCGAGCCTTTACTGGGTCCTGTAACCACCTTGTCCATTTCTCCCTTTTCTACTAGTCCTGTGCCTTCTGGTCATTTAGTTTGGTTCCATCACTTACTAAGGCACTGTTGTAAATAATTTTAGTAAAGTACCCTCTTTATTTTACTAGAGTAATATGTAGTAGTCATATATAAAATATCCAGACAATATAGTGTATACTGTAGTCATAAGCATACATATTAATGCCACCTCTTCCCCCAAACATATGCCCACAACGGCGTTGTGTTTTATAAATGTTCCTTTGCAGGGCACGTGGATAGCTCAGTTGGTAAGTGTCCAACTCTTGATTTCGGCTCAGGTCATGATCTCAGGGTCCTGAGATCGAGCCCTGCTTTGGGCTCCATGCACAGAATCTGCTTCTCACCATCTACTCTTCCCCTGCTTGTGCATGCATGCTCTTTCTCTCTCAAATAAATTTTTTAAAAAAGACTTTATTTATTTATCTGACAGACAGAGATCACAAGTAGGCAGAGAGGCAGGCAGAGAGAGAGGAGGAAGCAGGCTCCCCGCTGAGCAGAGAGCCTGGTGTGGAGCTCGATCCCAGGACCCTGGGATCACAACCTGAGCCAAAGGCAGAGACTTTAACACACTGAGCCACCGAGGCGCCCCTCTCAAATAAATTTTTAAGAAGTTACTTTGCAGTTTGTGTTTTTCTGTCATCCGTATGTTAGACTCATTTCCCCATGGTAGTTTATACAGCTCTATTTTATGAAGGATACCAGTGTTCTACAGTATATCAATAGGTCTGATATGGTAGTCGGTAACCAGAGGTGACTGTCGAGCATTTGAAATTTGGGTAGTGTGGCTGAGGAAATGGGGTCTTAGTTTTATTTAATTTTCATTAGTTTAAATTCAAATTTAAATAGCCACAGTGGCTCATGGCTACTGTATTGGGCAGCCCAGCTCTGGGATCTCCTCCTTCCCCTGAAAAAGAAAAAGCAGTCATTGTTACACTAGGAAGTGTTTTACACATTATCAAAGATGGTCTTGAGTTCTTTTCTTCTTATATTTTAATTTCTGTATTTAGAAACTATTTTCTATATTTCTAACCTTTGGATCTGAGTTTGGCTGATTCAGTGGTGATTGAGATTCTAATCATTAGTTCCTTAAGTAGACTATAAACTCCTTCAGAGCAGGGCTGATTTTTCTTGTATCATTAAAGCCTAACACAGCTCAACCCTCAAACATTTTTGATTGTTCAGTATATAACTCACAGGAAAAGTTTACTGTTACAGTTGATATTAGAAAGACTCTAGAACTCTCTGCTCAGCGGGGAGCCTGCTTCTCTCTCTCTCTCTGTCTCTCTGCCTGCCTCTCTGCCTACTTGTGATCTCTGTCAAATAAATAAATAAAATCTTAAAAAAAAAAGGGGATGCCTGGGTGGCTCAGTGGGTTAAGCCGCTGCCTTCGGCTCAGGTCATGATCCCAGCGTCCTGGGATCGAGTCCCGCATTGGGCTCTCTGTTCAGCGGGGAGCCTGCTTCTCTCTCTCTCTCTGCCTGCCTCTCTGCCTACTTGTGATCTCTGTCAAATAAATAAAATCTTAAAAAAAAAAAAAAGACTCTAGAAGTTACTCCTTTTAAAAATCTATGTAACATTTTTTAATTGCTGTTTTGTGTTTGTGTTTGGTTTTGTTTTTATTTTTTAAATTATTTTATTTTTTTAAGATTTTATTCATTTATTTGACAGAGAGACAGACATCACAAGCAGGCAGAGAGGCAGGCAAGAGAGGGGGGAAGCAGGCTCCCTGCCAAGCAGAGAGCCCAATGCGGAGCTCAATCCAGGACCCTGAGATCATGACCTGAGCTTAGGGCAGAGGCTTCACCCACTGAGCCCCCCCGGGCACCCCTGGTTTTGTTTTTAAAGCAAAATATAGGGTGATTCTGGTCAGTGGTCTCTAACACAACCCTCAGGTTCAGTGATTTGCTAGAAGTACCGGCAGGACTCAGAATATAGTTGCAACCATGACTATGATTTATTACCACAAATGGGTAAAAAACAAAATGAGCAAGGGAGAAGGTTCCTTGAGTAAAGGTCCTGGGGAAAATAGGTGCAAGCTTCTGCGTGTCCTGTCCTAGGGAGCCGCCCAGGCTACACTTCATTCCTCCAGCAGCGAATTGTGATAACATGGGTAAAGTGTTGTCTGCTAGGGAAGCACATTCAAGACTCCGTGCTCAAGGTTTTTACTGGGGACTGTATAGGTACAATGTTCAGTTTACTGTGTTTGTACAAATAGTTTAGGCGCAGTCGTATCAGTAAAGAATGGTAATAGGAACCCTTAGAAAATCCACTTTCCAGGATCCCGCTCAGAGGCTAACTTTGCAGTCAAGTCCTTTAAGGATGGCAGTCTCAGTCCTCCTATGTTAACTCTTTTGTGCACAAATACCTACTTAAATTTTGATTAAGCTGGGTTATGATTTATTTTTTAAGTAGTAGGTCCAGAATCAATCATTATAATTTTCTCTGCTATTCTCCTTTTTGATATTTGAATATATACATTAAACATCTTCTAAGTAGGGCATTCTCATTCTCTTATCGGGTACCTTTAGTTCAAGAAAACTTAGTGCTTCTCAGGGCAGCCCACTGTATTTAAAAAACAAAAACCAACAACTCCTTTTCTTTATTAAACTCCAAATATGCCTTTTGATTTGGACCTCAGGATTACATAAAACAAATCTGGTTTGTCATTCATGTGTTAGCCCCTTAAATATTTCAAGATACCTATTGTCTGCAATTTTTTTTTAAAAGATTTTATTTATTTATTTGACAGAGATTACAAGTAGGCAAGAGAGGCAGGCAGAGAGAGGAGGAAGCAGGCTCTCCACGGAGCGGAGAGCCTGATGTGGGGCTCGATCCTAGGACCCTGGGATCATGACCTGAGCCGAAAGCAGAGGCTTTAACCCACTGAGCCACCCAGGCACCCCTATTGTCTGCAATTTTTCTGTGGTGCAGGAACACAGAATATTCTGTTTCTGTTCACCCTTTTTGTTTTGGTTATAACAAAAAATCCTATTTATGGTATTTTTTTTTTCCTGGAACATGTTTTGTACACTGTATTGGTTTTTAATATGGATGTTTTTATTTTCCTTTTTTAGTTGATTTCGTCTGACATAAAAATAATACATGCTGTCATATATGTATTATTGTTAATGTGTATCTGGGGAGATCTAGTGAATTTTATTGAATTTTTGACTTGTTTAAAAATACATTTATATAGAAAAATATGAGATTAGGAGGTTTTTAACTTTTTGTTAGGAAAAGCTTCATATTCAGAAGTGGAGAGAGTCATATAAATTTGACATACACATCCTTTCGCTTTGGTAGTTTACATGAGTGGTCTGTATCTTTACCTTCTACTCCACGGTTGACAGCTCTGTAATGTTATTTTGAAGCAGATCTCAGATTGGAGCTGAAGGTTCTAAATGAAGTTTGAAATTCTTCATTTTAGGAACATTGTGTCACATTTTAGTCCTCCAGAATTATATGCGAATGTCTGTTATACTGCATCTTTACATACATTTTATAATTTAAAATATTTTAAGCTTCAGTATGTGAGAATATTATCTTATTTTTAGTTTTAAAAATTAATGGTGAGATTTAAAGTTCTTATTGATGCTAGATTTGTTTTATTCTGTCTTGAGATTTAGATTTATTTTGCCCATATTTTATGGGAAAGGAATCTGCATCCTAAGAATTTGTTCATTCTTTGTTTAGAATATCAAATAATTGGTTGATAATTCTATGTGTGTGCATGCGTGCATGGGTGTGTGTGTGTAATAGCTAACAACTAGTGCTTTCCTGTGTGGCAGGTATTGGGTTAGTTTGGCTAGATGTGGAATTCTGGGCTAGAAACCATTCCTCCCGCCCCCCCCCCCCCCCCCCCCCCCCCCCCCCCCCCCCCCCCCCCCCCCGTCTTACTTGGTTTCGTCCATTGCTTCCATAGCTTATAGTATTGGTGTAGAGAAATTCAAAATTATTCTACTTACTGAATTCCTGAGTATATGTTTATGTGAACCATTTTTTTAAAGATTTTATTTATTTTTAAAGATTTTATTTATTTGAGAGAGCATGAGCAGGGGGGGAGAGGGATAAACAGGCTCCCTGCTGACCAGGGAGCCCAATGTGATGCTTGATCCCAGGATCCTGAGATCATGACCCGAGCTGAGGGCAGATGCTTAACCATCTGAGCCATTCAGGCACCCCTATGTGAACTAAGTTTTGTTTTTATTTTTCCTCTTAGGAAGCTCTTAGGATCTTCTTTGTCCCTGGTACTCGGTAATTTCATGGTGATGTGCCTTGATGTGAATAAATAAATAAATATATAAGATGTAACTTATATATATAATATATATAACTTATAAATATATAAAATATATAAAATAAATATATATATTATGTGCGTATGTGTGTGTGTGTTTATTTATTTCAGTTTTTTATTTAAATTCTGGTTAGTTGATATATAGTGTTAACTGTATATAGTTATATATCAAAACTATATATACTTTGAGGTATAGAATTTAGTTATTCATCACTTGCCTATAGCAACTGGTGCTCCTCACAACAAATGTCCTTAATCCCCGTCACCTATTTATCTCTCCCCCCCCCCCCCCGCCACACACACCCGTGCCCTTCCTCTTAGCAACCCTCAGTTTATTCTCTATAGTTGAGTCTGTTTCCTGGTTTGCCTCTCTTCCCCTACTTCTCCCCCCATTCCCGCCATGTTCACCTGTTCTGTTTCTTAAATTCCGCTTATGAGTGAGATCATATGGTGTTTGCCTTTTTCTGAACTGACTTATTTTGCTTAGCATAATACTCTCTAGCTCCATCCACACCATTTTAAGTGGTAAGATTTCATTCTTTTTTATGGTTGAATAATATTCCATGGTGTATATACGTACACACACACACACACACACACTTCTTTATCCGTTCTTCAGTCTGTGGACTTTTAGGCTCTTTCCATTTTCATGTGTTGGGCTGGATAATTGGTGGCTTTTTTAAATATGGAAATTCAAGTCCTTGAATTCTGGCGAATGTTTTTCATTATACTGTTGTTAATTTCTTTCCCTCTACTGACCTTGTTTTTTCTTTCTGGAAATTCTCTTATTTGGATCCTGAATTCCTATACCGATCTCATAATTTTCTTATCTTCTTCCCCTATTTTCCCTCGCTCTACTTTTTCACTCCTTGAGAGATTTCCTTATCTTTATCTTTTAACTGTTATTGAATTTATTGTTGTGCTAACGTGGATTGAAATTCAGCAGCTCTTTTTATTTTTGGAATATTCTTCTTCTTAAATTGTATCCACCTTAGTAGCTTTCCATTGTTTTAACTCTTAGTAGTGGCATGTAAATAGCCACTTACCATTCTGGTTTCTTAAATGATTATTTCTCTGATTTTAATTTTTGAATCCATCTGGAATTTTTTTCTTGCATAGTGATGTGTTAGGATCCCTCCTCCCCATTAACCATTTTTTCTATCACCATTCATGGATTAATCTTTTTTTCCCCTCTTTGTTTGCACTGTCTGCTTCTATCATGAATGTTACCATCAGTTTCTTCTAACATTCATTTTATCTTTCTAGTCTAATGATTTTCTTAATGTAGAGATCATGCACGATAGGAGTTTGCTAAGTCTGTTTTCTTTCATTCCTTAATGGTCCACCATCTACTCCAAGCAGTGGAATCAGTCTTCTTATTCATTGTTGCAAGAAATTTAAATCAACCCTTTTTTATGTTACTGGCCTCTTTCATTAATTTCATTTCATCCTGGGTGTTAATCTTCTTGGCTAATAAAGCATTCTAATAAGGTCATTTGTTTACCATTATTTGTGCAGACCCTATTTCATGGTCAGTCTTTTATTTGATATTCATGCAGACCCTATTTCATGGTCAGTCTTTTATTTGAGACTAAGGCCCTTATATGAAATTCACAGTAATAAGATATTTACCACTTACTTAATCTTCAAAGGATTTTTTGTCATTGAAGAAGAGGGATGATTAGAGTCATACTTTATATTCAGCCAACTTGTGTTGGCCATGTAATCATTTTTTCTCAAATGTAGTATGGGTTGGCTCCCCATTTATATGGTCAGTCCAGCATAGTTTTTCACATCCCAATAAACACCTCACTTTCATAGCTTTGGGATCTTTGAGCAAGTTACTATTTTAGTAAATTCAAAAGCATTGACTCTATTTTTACGACATAAGTGCTCACCTAACTGAGCTATATTTAATTATTGGAGGGCATTCAGACTTGGTCTCCCAGTTCTGATGTAAAACACATTGCCAGTGACGGATGCAGTAGTAGAAATTGACTGCACCTAATTGAAAGGAAAAATAGACACATTATACATAAAGGACATTGGCTTTTAACTTCTCTTCTGCCAGTCAGCCCAACAAAGATTTAGGTCTCATCGTGATAGAAATGTAAAACCTACTTTTTGTTTTGTTTTGCTCAGGAAGGAAATTTTATACGTACAGGAATTCGGTCATTATACTTCCCATTTATAGAATTGTCAAAATGTTAGCAATCAAAAAAATTAATGGTGGTTATACTTTTTCCCACTGGTGGTTGCTTGTTAGTTATGAGGCTAACCATTACTTTATGATTTAAGTTTTCTTATACCATTTTCTAAAAATATGAATTATCTCCAACTCTGAGAGATAATGAAGAATCAGGTGGATAAGAGATGAACCTGGAAATTAAGTTTAGGTAGAGAAGGATCACACTTCTTTTCTCCTAAGATTTACAACTCCTTAAGTGATTTGATATTTGACTTTATCTGCTTCTGGTCTAGTGACATTTCTCCTGTTTTTCCATACTTGGAGCTTCTGTGTTGTTGACCTGATTTTCTATGTGCTGGAACTTCTTACTTCAAATTCTGATGGATGTCCTGGTAACATTTTGATATCCTGCTAACATTTACCCAGTAGATATATTTCCTAATTCTATGTTAATTTGGTCAGAGTTACTATCCTTAAGTCCTTTTCTTTGCAAGTGTTATTTTTAAAATAATTGTTTATAGAATCAAATAACACTATTACAAGATCCATCTTGATGAATGGAATCAGAGCAGATAAATTAGGAATAGTTTATGCTTTCTGAAATCATCTTATAGTATCCTGCGAACCAGAGATACAAAGGAGAAGATGATGTTATCCCTGCTTTTTGCAAGGCAGAGTGACATGTGCATGGGCTTTGGAGGTCGTGGCTTTGGTCCAGTCCTAACTCCAGCAGGAACCAGCCTGTTAGCTTGCACAAATTATCTGGCTTTCACGAGATTCACTTTTGCCATTTGAAACATGATAATCATGATTTTCTATAAAATGTTTAGGAGAGTGTTCACAGTTTCTGTTCAGTAGATGTTAAGTGTAGAAGTAGGGGAGTCCGTGTAGATCAGACGCTCACACTGGACTGGAATAAGGCTAGAGAGAATCGCAAATAGAAGATTGCCCAGTAGGGGCCTTCGTTATTCTAGACAGATTTCTTCCCTTGACCTTGTTTGACTCTCATGTTAAATTTCAAGACCCGAGGCCAGTTATTAATTAGGTTATGCTATAAATATAATTTGAATCATGGAAGAATAACATTGTACTGTTTGCATTTCTTGGACGTTGCTCCATGCCTTCAGTTTCCTTATCATTGAAAGAAATTATTAGCTTTTCAGCATTTCGTCAATGGACTGCTTTCCAAGGTATTATTTAAATAATAAGCCGAAACCAATTAATTTGCTATGTCAAGTAAGTGGGGAAAGTGGAATGAACTAATGTTCAAAGGCATAATATACTGTTATGTACATTAATTGTAGAATAAATTTTTAAAGTTTCTTTCAGTGTTAAAATATTCAAGAATGCATTTATGTTTCTATTTGTGCCATTCAAGTATATTCATTCTTCGTTGTATAAAAATGTAGTTTTTCAACTTAATGATACTATTTTCTTCCCACTGTTTTATAAATGGCAAATACACTTGTGTGCACAGAATTTACTTCCTTTTTTCCCACCGGAGAAAGCCTTACGCAAAGATGGTTCAGCATTTATCTCATTGAAGGACATAAATAAAATATAAACTGGGAATGTACCTGTGTGCCTCAGATCTAGTGTTGTAAAACCTAAGTCTGAAAAGTTAAAGAGAACCGGATATTACTTTGGATTTTTGCCTAGATGACCACATCTTAAATTATTTCTTTCCACTAGTATCTTTATTTCCATGGATATTAATTTATTACTGTATCTTATATATAGTCATAAAGTACGAGCTGTCTCATTCCTTTAAAAAAGAGGGATAGTTGTAAACACTGATTATATATTCTCCCATCTGATGACTAAGATGACTAGCAAAGCCCTTTTTCTTCCTCATAATTTAGAAGCAGATAGCACTCCTCATGATTTTCATTACAGAACTGTCTGAGGGACCAGGCTGCTTTCTGTGTAACCTCATACAGTGTTCCCAACGTGGATGTTTTTCATGGAATCTAGAGTTAAATTTTTATATTCTGTTCTTTATATGATTGACTCCTGGGAAATGCTGGTTTATGTCTCTCCAGCTTGTTTTCCCCTGTATGTTTTGTCTAATTACAGGGAGAAGTCTTACTCGATAGCTCTTTATCCTGTTATAGATAGTCTGGAATCTCTGATTGCTTTTGCTCTGCCATAGAATGGAGGAGTGAGCTGAGACGTGGACTCCATCAACTAACTCTGTGATCTGCCTGGGCCTCACTTCCATCATAACCAAGTGAGCACCCAGGTGACCCTGGAACTGTTAGTTTTGATAATGAAACATGCACAGGGATTTAAAAAATTTTTTCTTTTTCTTTTTTTTTTTTTTTTTTAAGATTTAATTTATTTGACAGAGAGAGAGTGTACAAGCAGAGGGAGAGGGAGAAGCAGGTTCCCCACTGAATGGGGAGCCCAATATGAGTGGGACTTGATCCCAGGACCATGGGATCATGACCTGAGCCACCCAGGTGCCCTTTAAAAAACATTTCAAAGAGGGGCACCCGGGTGGCTCAGTTGGTTAAGTGGCTAACTCTTGATTTCAGCTTAGGTCGTGATCTCAGGGTTGTGAGATCTAGCCTCATGTTGGGCTCCGCACTGGGTGTGGAGTCTGCTTGAGATTCTCTCTGTCCCCCTCCCTTTGCCCCTCGCCCACCCCAAATAAATAAAGTTGTTTAATCAAAAGAACTTAACATACACTCTTCTGACTGTTTTAACACCTAGGTGCCCCTCTTTGAAATATTATTTAAAAGTCCCTGTGCGTGTTTCATTATCAAAACTAACAGTGCCAGGGGCACCTGGGTGACTCAGTTGGTTAGGTGCCTGCCTTCGGCTCAGGTATTGATTTCAGGGTTCTGGGATGGAGCCCCACATCAGGCTCCCTGCTCTAGCAGGGAGTCTTCTTCTCCCTCTCCTTCTGTCCTTTTCCCTGCTGGTATTTTCTCTGTCTCTCAAATAAATAAAATCTTAAAACAATAGCAGCAACAACAAAACTAACAGTGCCAAATTAAATAAGTTATACAGTTAGTCCCTTTATATTTCTTAAAATATTAGAGAAAGATTGTTTGTGTTTCAGTAGAGAGACCATTGTTTTAGAACAGGTACCTTAAAGCAACCGTACAGTTAATGGACATTTGTCAGTATATTTTAAAAGTACTTGTTCTGAATTTCCCAGAAGTGGCATTGCCAGATCATATGTTGGTTTTATTTTTAATTTTATGAGGAGCTTCCATACTATTTTTCATTGTGGCCGCACCATTTTACATTCCACCAAAAGTGCACAAGGGTTCCCGTTTTTCCACATCCTCACCAACACATGTGAATTTCTATTATTGATAATGCCCATCCCAACAGGTGTGAGGTGGTATAGCTGATTGGGGCTTGGATTTGAATTTCCCTGGTGATGAGTGATGTTGAGCATCTTTTCCTGGGCCTGTGGCCATTGGTACGTCTGCTTTGGAAGATGTTTAGCTCCTTTGCTCACTTTTTCATTGGGTTATTTGTTTGTTGTTTTTGAGTTATAAAAGTTCCTGATATATTCTAGATATTAATCCCTTACCAGATATGTGGTTTATAGGTATTTCCTGCCATTCTGTAGGTTACTTTTTTTTCTTTTTTCTTTTTTTAAACTCTGGTGATTGATTGCTTTGCTGCACAGAAGCTTTTCAGGTTGATGTAATCCCACTTGTCTGTTTTTGCCTTTGTCACCTGTCGTTTTGGTGTCACATCCAAGAAGTCATTGCCAAGACCAATGTTAGGAAGTTTTCCCCCTATGTTTTCTTCTAGGAGTTTTATAGCTTTAGGTCTTGTGTTTAAGTCTTTTATTCATTTTGAGTTGATTTTGGTGTATGGTGTAAGACACGGGTCCATTGTCCTTCTTTTTCTTGCAGATAGTTAACCCAGCGTCATTTATTCTAGAGACTATCCTTTCTCCATTGTATTTTCTTGTCTCCTCCATAATAAATTAATTGAATGGATTTATTTCTAGGCTCTCTATTCCATTCCATTGGTCTCTTTGCCCCTGTGCTAAGATCACACTGTTTTGATTACTGTAGCTTTGTAATATGTTTTGAGGTCAGGAAATGTGAGGTATCCAGTTTTATTTATTTCTCAATATTGTTTTGGCTTTGTGATTTCATGCAATTTTTATGATTATTTTTTCTGTTGTGCAAAAAATGTCATCAGGATTTTGATAGGGATTGATTGCACTGAATCTGTAGATTGCTTCGGGTGTTATGTACATTTTAACAATAGTTTTTCAGTCTATAAATGTAAAATATTTTTCTATTTATTTGTGTCTTTAACTTAAGCAGTCCTTGTAGTTTTCAGGATGCAAGTCTTTCACTTCACTGGTTTATCCCCAAGTATTTTATTGTTTTTGATGCATTGCAAATGGGGTTGTTTTCTTAATTTCCTTCTTGGATTGTTCATTATTAGTTTATGAAAACACAGCCAATTTTTTTAATGTTCATTTTGAATCCTGCAACATTACTAAATTCTCTTATTACGTTTCTCCCCCTCATTTATTAGTTGTAACTAACCTTTTTTTGGTGGAATCCTTAGGGTTTTCTGCATGTAATATCATGTCATCTGTGAACTTTCTGATTTGGATGATCTTTATTTCTTTCCTTCTTTCCTTTTTTCCTTCCTCCCTCCATTCCTCTGTCTCTTCCTCTCTTCCTTTCTTCCTCTTTTCCTTTCTCTCCCTAATTGCTCTGGCTAGTACTTCCAGTACTATGTTGAATAGAAATGGCAAAAGTGGGCACTCCTGCTTTGTTCCTCATCTTAGAGGAAAAGTTTTCAGGTTTTTACCATTGAGTATGCTGTTATCAGTAGGCTTTTCATATAGAGCCTTTATTGTGTTCAGGTAATTTCCTTTCATCTCCAGTTTAGTACATGTTTCTATCATGAAAGTGTGTTGGGTTTTGTCAAATATTTTTTCTATCTATATTGAGATGATCATGATTTTTATCCTTCATCCTCTTAATGTAGTTTGTAACATGATTGATTTTTGTATGTTGAACCATTCCTGCATCTCAGGGATAAATCCCACTTGGTCGCAGTATGTGATCCTTTTAAAGGAATTCTGTTGCTTAGTAGTTTGAGGATTTTTGTATCCATGTTCATAAGGAATAGTGGTCTGTAATGTTCTGTTCTTGTAGTGTCTTTGATTTTGGTATGATTGTAATGGTAGGGTCTGATGAAATGATTTTGGAAGTATTCCTACCTCTTCAGTTTTTTGGCAGGAGTTTAAGAAAGATGGGTGTTAATTCATCTTTAAATGTTTGGTAGAAATCACCTGTGAAGCCATCTGCTCTTGAGCTTTTCTATGTTGGGAGGTTTTTGGTTACTGATTCAGTTTCCTTTGTTATCAGTCTGTTCAGATTTTTAATTAATGATTCATTCTTGGTAAGTTGTATGTTTCTAGGAATTTATCCATTTCTTCTAGGTTATTCAGTTGTAGTATAATTGTATATAGTTGTCTCTTACATCCTTTTGATTTTGGGGGCACAGGTTGTAATATCTTCACTTTCATTTCTGAACTTATTTGTATCTTCTCTTTTTCTTATTCTAGATGAAGGGTTGCCAATTTTACTGACCCTTTAAAATACCAACTCTTAATTTTATTTTTTCCCCCATTTTTTATTTCATTTATTTTTGCTTTTATCTTTATTTCCTTTCTTCTGCTACTGTTGGTTTGGTTTATTCTTTTTCTGGTTCCTTGAGGTACAAAGTTAATTTGCGATCTCCTTTCTTTTTTAATGTAGATTCTTACTGCTACACACTTCCCTCCTAGTGCTGCTTTTGCTGCAGCCCATAAGTTTTGGTATCTTGTGTTTTCATTGTTATTTGTCTCAAAATATTTTAAAATTTCCTTTTAGATTTTTTTTTCGCTCTTTGATTAATCAAGAGTGTGTTGTTTAGTTCCCATACATTTGTGAATTTTTCTGTTTTCTTACTTTTATTGACTCCTAGTCTCATTTAGTTTTGGTGAGAAAAGATACTTGGTATTATTTCAGTTTTAAACTTAAAAAAAAAAAAGATTTTATTTATTTATTTATTTATTTGACATAGAGAGCACAAGCAGGGATAGTGACAGAGGGAGAGCGAGAAGCAGACTCCCTGATGAACAGGTAACCCAATGGGGGGCTGGATCCCAGGACCCTAGGATCATGACTTGAGCTAAAGGCAGTCACTTAGCTGACTAAGCCATCCAGGTGCCCTGCAATTTTCTTAAATTTGTTAAGGGTTATTTTGTGACCTAACATGTGATCTGTTCTGGAGAGTATTCCATGCATACTTGAAAAGAGTTTGTATTTTGCTGCTGTTGGGTGGAATGTTTTGTGTATGTCTGTTAGGTATATTGGTGATAGTATACATGTCCTCTGTTCCTTTATTCATCTTCTGCCAGGATGTTCTGTCCATTATTGAAAGTGGATGATGAAATCTCTTATGTTGTTATCTTTCCCGCCTTTAGTTCTATAAATGTTTGCTTTGTATATTTGGGCTTACATATATTGCTCTGATGTTGGATACTTATATATTTATAATTATTTTCCTGGTGAATTGACCCTTTTTTATCATAACATCTTTTCTCATGACAGTTGTTGACTTAAAGTATTTGTAATATGGTATGAATATATGGCTGTCCTTCCTCTCTTTTGGTTACCATTTGCTTAGAATATCTTCTTTTACCCATTCATTTTTAGTCAGTGTGTGTCCTTAAATGTGAAGTAAATCTTTTGTAGTCAGCATATATTTGTATCTTGGTTTTTATCCTGTCAGCCTCTCTATATTTTGATGTGGGAGTTTAACCCATTTACATTTAAGGTGATCACAAATAGAGAAAGCTTTAATATTGCCATTTTGTTCATTATTTTCTGAGTCTTACAGCCTTTGTTAAAAGAAAAAAAGATGTACTCATTTATTTTTGAGAAAAAGAGAGAGCAAGTTCGGGGAGAGGGAGAGAATCTTCAAATAGACTCGCTGTTGATCAGGGAGCCCAATGCCCAGCTTGATCTCAGGACCCTGAGATCATGACCTGAGCTGAAAGCAAGAGTTGGACACTTAAGTGACAGCCACCCAAGTGTCCTGCTCTTACAGCTTTTTGTCCCTCATTTCCTCTGTTGCTATCTTACTTTGTGGTTCATTGATTATTATTTTTTTATAGTGACATGCTTTGACTCCTTACTCATTATCTTTTTTTGTATCTTCTGTGGGTATTTTGTTTGTGGTTACCATGGGGCTTAGAAAACATCTTACAGCTGTAACAGTGTATTATAATCTGTTAACAACTTAACTTCTGTTGCATATAGAAGCTCTTTTTATTCTCCCCACACTTTGTTATTGTTGTCACAAATCACATCTTTTTGTATTGTGTATCCATTGACATATTTTTATAGCTTTGTCATTTATACATTTGCCTTTTAACTCCCATATGAGAATCTAAAGTGATTTATGTACTATCATTACAGTATTATTCTGTGTTCTTCTCTTTATTTACCTTTATCACTGAGATTCATACTTTGATAAGCTTTTCTGTTGCTAATAGCCTTTAATTTCAACTTGAAGGGTTTCCTTTCACATGTCTTGAAAGGCCGTTCTGATGGGTGAACTCCCTCAGCTTTTGTTTATTTGAAAAAGTATTTCTCTTTCATTTTGAAAGAAAGTTTTGCTGGTTATAATATTCCCATTTTTTTTTTTTTTTCTTTCAGCACTTTGAATATCTTACCTAGCATCCCCTTCTGCCTGTATAATTTCTGCTGAGGAATCTGCTAATGGCGGGGGTGGGGGAAGCTCTTTAATAATCCCATCATTCTGAACTAAACTTTTTTTTTTTTTTTTTTAAAGGGAGAGAGAGTTAGGGGCAGAGGGAGAGAATATTAAGGAGGCTCCATGCCCACCAGGGAGCCCCACACAGGACTTGATCTCACAGCCCAGAGATATGACCTGAGCCAAAATTAGGATTCCGTTGCTTAACCAACCGAGACACCCAGGCACCACTCCCATCATTCTAAATCAATTGTTTATCATTGACTTGAATTCTGAAGGAGGGAAGCAAAAGCATAGAATTTTCTGAAACCAGAAGATCATGAGACTGAATTATAGGGCACTTTCCAGCTTATTTTAAAGTCAGAGAATTCATTCTTTTTTTCTACCTCACAGTGGAATGCTCAAGAGCAGAGGAATTGGGTACTTAAGTGGCTTAGTTAAGTGTCTGCCTTTGACTCAGGTCATGATCATAGGGTCCTGGGATTGAGTCCTGCATCAGGCTCCCTGCTCAGTGGGGAGTCTCCTTCTACCCCTCCCCCCAGTTGTTCTCTCTCTCTCTCTCTCTCTCTCTCTTTCTCTCTTTGAATTAAATAAAATCTTAAAAAAAAGCAGAGGAATCAATAGTTCATAATTACACCTCAAGTAAGTCAATCAACACATATGTAACTTCATTAGGAAAACAACAGTTCATACTTTATGCAAAAAATATTTTCCATGTGTATATATTTGTATCTGTGTTCCCCCCCCCCCTTTTTTTTTACCCCCTATTTTGTTTTTCCCATTGGCTTTTGACAGTTTACTTTGGGGTATAATAAACAAGCCTTTCAACTGTATTAAGTTTAATACAGGTATAGTAAAATTTTCTCACTTAGGTTTTTTCATTTATGAATTCACTAGGAAACAGTAAACACCCAATCATTCTTCTTTAAGTCTGAGGCTTGTAAAAACAACAACAACAACAACAACAAAAAACTGTACTCTTCAACATAGGGTACTTTATTTCCTTTCTGACAATATAATTAAAACAGTTGGTTTAAAACCGTATGGCTAAATGAACTATTTTATAAAATGTCAGTAAATGTACTGATTACCTTCCCAGAACTAAGAATCTGTCAGTGTCTTAGTAGAACTCTTACCAGAAGGGGTAATTGAAACTTGGGCAATGCAATCTAAGATAACCTTTTGTTTTTAATTAAAATGGGGAATAAGAAGCCAGTTCAAAAATTTGTCTCCCTTCATTTGCTCAAGGTAGGGTGATGGAACCTGTGTTCTAATAGAGCCCCAACACTTGTTAAAAACATCAATTCTGCCTGTGTGCTGTGAGTCCAGCCATTACATGCGTAGCTCTAAGTGCTGCCATGGTGTATCATTAATGAATTAATGTTTAACCATTACTTTTTGGTTAGCATGTTAGTAGAGGATTTTTCTTCCTTCTTGAAAGTGAATTAAAGTAGATGTTTTCCTCAGCTTAGAAGGAACAGGATTTCTAAGATTACAGCAGATAGAGGAAATTTAACATTTTAGACAAAAAAGTGGGGAATGCACTGGAAGGAAAATAAAAATTTTTTTGGAGCTACATTGTGCCATTAATAGGCTTATAGTAAGTATTCACTTGTAGATTTTGAATTGAATTTTTAAAAATAGCTTTATTAAGATATAATTTATATGCTTTATGTTCTATATATGCTGTATAATTCATCCATTCAAAATGTACAGTTCAGTGACTTAGTATATTCACAGAGCTGTGCAAATGTAATTATAAATAATTTGAGAACATTTTCATTATCTCCCCCCCCCCCCACCAAGAAACCTTGTACCCATTAGCAATCACTCCCCATTTCCCTCTACACCTTTCTAATCTTAAGCAATTACTTTCTGTCTCTTTAGATTTACCTATTCTGGACATTTCATTTAAATGGAATCATATAATATGTAGTCTTTTGTGACAGGCTTCTTAAACTTGGCATGATGTTTGCAAGGTTCCTTTGCCTTTTTATGGCTGAACAATATTTCCATTGTATGACTACACTACATTTTCTTTATCAGTTCATCAGTTGATGGACACTTGGGTTGTTTCTACTATTTGGCTATTGTGAGTTATGTTGCTCTGAACATTCATGTAGGAGTTTTTTGTGTGGATATGTTTTCATTTCTCTTGGGTAGATAGAGATCTAGAAGTAGAATTGCTAGGTCATATGGTAATTCTGTTTAAACATTTGATAAACTACCAAACTGTTTTCTGAAGGGGTGCACCATTTTATATTCCTACCCGGAGTGTATGATGGTTTCATATTCTCCATATCCTTACCAACATTTGCTATTATCTTTTTTTAAATGATAGATCCTATTGGATATTAAATGGTATGTCATTCTGCTTTTGATTTGCAATTGTGTCATGGCTGATGATGGTTGAATATCCCTGTTTTTATTAACATTTATCTTCTTTGGATCCTTTGCTCTTTTAGAATTGGGTTATTTGTCCTTTCATTATTGAATTATGAGAATTCTTTACATATTCTGGATACAAATCCCTTATTAGACGATTTGTAAAAAAAATTTCCCCCCATTTTGTGGGTTGTCTTTTCATTTTATTTCTACTGTCCTTCGAAGGACAAATACTTTGAATTTGAAGAAATCTATTTTTTTCTTCAGATGCACTTGCTTTTGGTGTCGTATCAAAGAAGGCTTTAAGAGTTTGATAGTGTTAGCCTTTACATTTGGGTCTAAAATTTATTGTGAGTTAATTTTTATGTGTTGTGTGAGAAAAGGGCTCAGATCCATTCTTTTGTATGTGATATCTAGTTGTTGAAATCCAGCACCATTTTTCAGGGACTCTTCTTTCTCCATTTTTCTTGGCATATTTATCAAAAGTTAATAGAAGATGAATATAAGGATTTACTCCTAGACTCTGAGTTCTGTTTCACTGATTGATATATATATATATATATTTTTTTTTTTAAGATTTTATTTATTTATTTGTAAGACAGGGAGTGAGAGAGCAAGCGCACACAAGTAGGCAGAGAGGCAGGCAGAGGCAGAGAAGCAGGCTCCCCACTCAGCAGGGAGCCCAATGTGGGACTTGATCCTAGGACCCTGGGATCATGACCTGAGCCGAAGGCAGCGGCCTAACCGACTGAGCCACCCAGGTGCCCATCATTGATTTATATTTTTTGTTGTTACTGCTGCTACCACACTTGTTTGATTACTGTAGCTTTGTAGTGAATTTTGAAATTGAGAAGTTTGAGTCTCAAACTTTGTTCTTTTTCAAGATTGTTTGGCTATTTGGGATTCCTCGCTTTTCCACGCGATTTTTAGAATCAATTTTTCAATTCTGGCAAATAAGCCAGCTAGGATTTGATGGGATTGTGCTGAATCTGTAGATCTATTTGGAAAACATTGCTGTCTTGGCAGTATTACGTTTTTTGATCCACAAATGAATTGCATTTCTCTTTTTATTGTGTTATGCAGAGGGATTGAAATGGACACCTGGAGATGAATTTTTGTTCATTAACCACCCCCTTACAGTACAACTAATTTTACTTATTTCATGTTGGAATAACAATTTCACTGTACAGTTATTTATTGTTTATATATCCTATGTTTTAGCTTCTTATTAGAACTGTAGACTTCTTTGGAGCATGATATATTTTAACTACTTTTGTATTTCTGAGAGTTATTGTCATGCTTGTTTAAGAAAACCATTTTTGGGGATGTCTGGGTGGCTCAGTTGGTTAAGCCGCTGCTTTCAACTCAGGTCATGATCTCAGAATCCTGGGATCAAGTCCTGCATCAGGCTTCTTGCTCATCGAGAAGCCTACTTTTCTCTCTGCCTCTGCCTGCTTGTGTGCGCGGTCTCTCTCTCTCTCTCTCTGACAAACAAACAAATAAATAAAGTCTTTAAAAAAAAAAACCATTTTGATTGGTATTTGGCAGGTCATTATAAAAGAGACTAGTAGTGGTACTATGAAATTACCACTGACAACAAATGGCTAGCTAACATTTTTTTTAGTCTTCAAAGTTGTATATATTCCCATTATTCTTTTGAAGAAAAACAAAATAATGATTGCATTACAGATCTATTTCCTTTGAAGGCATAGCAAATACATTCTTTACGTTTATTTTAGGTACCGAATCTGATTCCGGTTTTAATGTTCAAATTGGGAAGACCACTGGAACCCGTATTATATAAGGACATCTTGTATACTTTACCTACACTTGGTGTTCACAAGGTTTGTATATTAAACAGTTTGCCTGGGGACAAAAAAGAGAGTGAGGCATGCCTAATACATTGAATTTTGAGCCCTTAATTTTGCCATGACTGCTGTTTCTCTTGTTGGGCCAGAAGTATTTATTATGGTATTTTTAAGAATTAATTCTTTGAAACCATATAATAGCCAATTTTCCCCATTGGCTATTGTCTGATATAAGGTCTTATGCCCCCAGGTTTGCTAGCTAGCCCCTCCCCAAAACTGTCCCCCACTTCTGAGAAGATGGGTTGTATTGTAGTTGGCTTCCATTTCAGTCTTTATTCTGTGATAAGGGATTTTCACATTGTTGGGGTCACTTTGGGATTACCTACATTCACATTTGAGAAACCAAAGTTTCTTCAATATTTTCTAGGTGTGTATAGGACAGATTCTACGAGTGATCCAACTTCTTGGAACCACTCCACAACTAAGACCTGTCACTCTGCGCTTGTTGACATCTTTGTGGGAAAAGCAGGTAAGCTAGGTGTACACTTGTGTATTAAACATGTCCCTTTCACCAAAGCAAACTAGCTTTGTCAGTGTGTGTGACAGTACTTTGATGCAGTAGGGCTGTGGAGTGGCATCAGTGATTGCATTCAGAAATTTTGGTTTAGTGTGCTGCTCAATTTTGATCTGTCATGCGGTCGGTGGTGATTGACTCTCAAAGAGAAATTGAGAATAGAAAAAAAAGGTATTTCCTTAATTCTGACCTTTATTTTTCCATCTGCATGGAAAAAGTAATAGAAATATGATTATACGTGATTAGTGCCTTTGTAATTAGGGTGAGCTTCAGCCACCTTTTTCTTTTCTTATGAAATGAACAGTACATGGGTCTGTAAGAAAATCCCCAGCAATCACAAAAGCATTCTTTGCTGCTGATTAGAAGAAATGCATTACAATTAGTGATGCAAATTGTGGGATTTGGGGGTAAAAATGCTATCTAAAATGATTATTCAACTCCAGTTGGGAAATTACCTTTTTTATGAAATTCTCTTCTTAGGATCGTGTCTACCCTGAACTGCAGCGTTTCATGGCCATGTCCGATGTGCCTTCTCTGTCCGTGGGCAAGGAAGTCCAATGGGAAAAACTCATCGCCAAAGCAGCATCGATCAGAGACATATGTAAGCAAAGGTAAGATGCACTTAATCCTTGGGAGTGGATATCATGATACATTCCTTTGCTCTTAATTTTTTTATTGTAAGGAGAAAACTAGGAATGATAGAGGGTATTTGGGTAAGAATAAATTAATTTTCAGTTCCAGTTTTCTGATTGTAGAACTTAGTAAGATTGGATAATAACTTTGAGAAGCAAGCCTGTCTTTTTATTTCAGATCTAGCCTCGTGTCTAGATTTATAGGAAATTCGTATCCTTTTCTGGATAATAATTCAATATTATGATAAAAAACGTGATGCTATGTTTTCTCGGTTTTTTTAGGTATACAAATCCCTGAAACCTAAGCAGTGGACTATAATGAATGTTCTTCTTTTGTTTTTTAAGATTTATTTATTTATTTATTTTGGTCAAAGTGAGAGGTCACAGGCAGAGGGAGAAGCAGGCTTCCTGCTGAGATGGGAGCCTGATGCAGGGCTTGATCCCAGGACCCTGAGATCATGACGTGAACTGAAGGCAGACACTTAACCAACCGAGCCACCCAGGCGTCCCTATAGTCAGCTGTTCTTTTTTATATTTTCCCTGTGTTATGCCTAATTGTTAAAAGGAGTTTGAATAGGGAAGGTCTCATTTGTGACTCATTGTCTAGAATTAATTACTAGAATTATTACAAAGAAGGCCTGATCTTTAATCTCCACGTATGCCCTAGAGGTGAGGAAGACACGAAGGTATTGGGGAAGTGACTCTGCTGTTGTAGATTGGGGATTATCCTGAAGCTGGTAATGTGGATGATTCTTGATTCAAATCTGGGGTCAGGATGTATCTACTTCTCAGCAGTTCTGCCTCTTTTCTAAGTTCAGCATTTTGGCAACGCCAACATAGCCTCACTGTACAAGTCACACACATGAAACCCAAGGCCTGGGCGTGCGGATTCTCTTGAGCTACTGGCGTGGACGACATTTTAGAGTTGAAGGATTATTAGCCAACATTTTGGTTTTACATCCTTAAAGCTCAGCTTCAGGAGAAGTTTGATATCAGAGCAGGTCAGAGTCTGTTGATAACTTATTCTGTATTCCACCTCAAGGTCTGCCAAAGTTTTCCAGTTTTGGAAAATGATTACTGTTTTCCAGACAGTGAAATGGTAGAATCCAGCCAGGCAAATTTCATCAGTTGGCGGTTTGTTAGCGGAAACTGTTCTGTCTCTCGGCGGTTATGAGGAGAGCCGAGGATGGACCTGAGCATTTCTTTGAGAAGTTCTAATCATTCTGGGGCTACCATACTGCGCGGAAGAAAGAGGAGAAGAGGAGGAGGAGGAGTGAGTGAGTCCAGTGTCGTGCTGGGTGGGGGTCTCGTCAGTTACGATTCGTATCATTACTTTTATCACCGTCGTCATCGGCACCCGTACTGTGACGGGTGGAACCACCTGACTGTCGCTGCTGTAACACATTATCTTCTCATCTCCAGTCCCTGCCTTTTGAGTCAGTGGCTGCTACCAGAGCACCTGGCAGGCAGGAATAGCTCTCTCTTTACTGATAATCTCAATGAGGTAGGTCGGTTCTTCTCACCATTATTACAGACTTGAATTTTTGTCAGTCCAGGCAATAGCATTTACAGTTTAGGGAGACGACAGTTTGTTAGCAAGTGTCCTCTTGCTTGGATAATATTTCTTTATCAAAAATGAGCCTTACGTTACAGCAGGAATGACGATGCTGCGAATCTTGGCAGAAAACATATGTTCGTATTTGCGGGTCAACATTTAATGTATGTGAGGGTAAAGAAAGCTCTAAAGCTTTTTGATCAGGCCAGAGTCCTGGGAGGGGGCGTGTGCTCTTCGGCTTTAATCTTGTTTCTAAACTCGTTTCTCATAGGCCCTACCAGCATGGTGCAGATATGTTGGCAGCCGTTTCCCAGGTGTTGAACGAGTGCACCCAGCCTGATCAAGCCACTCCGGCAGCTTTGGTGCTCCAAGGTCTTCACGCGCTCTGCCAAGCGGAGGTAGGTTTTTTAACCTTGTTTTGGATCCTTTTGAAGAAAGTACTTACTGGATGTACCATACTTGTTACAAGGACAGAAGTTTAGATTCAGTTAATTGAGTGCTGAGTGTTCACTCCCAGAGAATTTTGTTAGGGAGTGAGTTTAGCCAGATTATTTCTTGAAACATCTGGTCCTGCAGACGAACGTTCTCCAGAGGCTAGAGACAACCACTCTGTTTTCCCTTGTTCTTTCTTTCCTGTGTTATTTGTAACACGGGGCAGTTATGCTCCTAGAAGAACTCGTGAGTAAATCTGCTTCTTAGGTTTGTGATTAGCACGCCGTGGAAGCAGAGGAGGTGAAGAGATTGGCATACACCCGTGGCAACTTTATAGCCAGCAGAAATTATGGTTGGCTTGAAGACTGGCAAAGGATCCTTTCTTTCCTAGTCGCTAGTTTGGGTAGGATGGATTGATGTTAGACTTGCGCCTCTAACCATTTTCTGAACTTGAGCCCACTCCCCAGTTGACAACTCAGCGGACAGAATCTTAAGCATTTTGGAGAAATGTGATAATGATGTCACAGATCGCTGATGATCCTAACCAAAGGTTTTGACACAGTGAGACATACTTACACAATTGGAGTCTTTTTGTGAAGGAGACTAAGTGGAATTCTCTTAGCATTGGCAATTATGGTTGGTACAGTAATGAATGTAATGGTGTAATAAAACGGGCAGTGACTGTACTCGTGTTTATGTGCTCATGTTCTTGTGCTAAGTACTTTCCAGTTATGCTCCTCATTAATTCTGCAGTATGGGGATTATAACGCCATTTTATAGATGAGGAAAATAGACCTTTGAGGGCAGTTGTTTACTCAGGATCTTGATATGAGACTGAACTTGATATGAGACTGCTCTTTTGGGTAGATACTTCCTTTAGCAGAGAGTGAGCACCATCACTGTTCAGGAACCGGTGTGTGCTGAGGGCTGTACCTCTAGAGCCTGGGCCCAGTGGTGGACAGAGCTGTTAGGGTCCCCTAGCAGAGGGCTGCTGCAGCAGGGGACAACTACACAAGACCAAGGGCTCTTGTTTGTTATGGCTTCCATTAGTCATCTGGAATTGGCAAGTGTCACTTGAATAATGATCTTGCTTTCCTGATAAAGAATTCTAAACCTCTTTTGGAAATGAGTTTTTAATAGGAGCTTTGAGAGGAGAGAGAATTCTGTACTTTCCCCTCCAAAGGGTGATCAGTGTTACCGTTTTGGAGGATTTCCTGGTCATTATTTTTTCCAAACAGGAATCAAGTCCTTTCCAAAATTAACCTTTTCTCCTCTAAGAGATGGTAATTTTGTCTTACCGTGTCCGTAATTCCTTTGTGTTCTCCACCCATCCTCCACTGTTAACACGGCTCTGTTGTCTGTAGATGCTTATTAACTCATAAGAAATGCTCAGTGTGTGGTGCTGATTTTTCTCATTCCATTTTCTCTAAGATACCATTAACTGTAGTTAGTACTGGAGACATGAAAAATGTACCAGATGGCAGGAAGCATCTTTGTTTTGGGGCAATTGTGGAACTGTACCTGAGATATACCAGTTTTTAGCTTCCTGTCCTTTGGTTAGTTTACTTAGCCTCTGAGCGTCTCGTTCTTTAAGTAAAGAGAAAAGATTACCCAAAAACAAAAGAAACCTGGCATAATGTCTGCCGACATAGGTGCTCTTTAAATGTTGAGTTTGCTCCTGGAAAATTGGTACGCTGTTGGATATAGTGAGTGCCATCAAGAAGGTTCTAAGTAGTTTTTTGTTTTTAATCTTTTTCCCTAAAGTTTACATAATATAGAACAGTGACTTAATGTCTTCCTATAGACGGTATCCTGTCCTTTCAGTGCCGAAGCTCTTATTACTTCTTTCAGTACTTAAAAAGGAGACAGTTGAGGATTGTTGAAGTCTAGTCCCCCAATCCAAACTACTGCCCAGAGGATTTTACTAAATATGGTCTAAATCCGTTCAGGCTGCTGTAATACAACAGAACATCCACTGGGTAGCTTATTAGCAAACATTTCTTTCTCATGGTCTGGAGGTTTGTAAGTTTGAGTTCACGGTGCTGGTATATTCAGCGTCTGGTGAGGGCCTCCTTCTTGGTTCTTAGACGTCCATCTTTGTAGGCACAGCTTCAACCTCACACAGCTGCAGGGGCAGGAGAGCTCTCTGGAGATTCTTTATAGGGTCACCAATCCCAGTCATGAAGGCTCTGCCCTCTTAACCTAGTTATCCCCTAAAGATCCCAGCTCCTAAAACTATCATCTTGAGAATTGCAATTTCAATATATGAATTTTGGAGGGGATACAAGTGTTCAGCCCATGGCAGCCACTTTGCTTCTCACATTCATTCCATTGTCTTGTAGAGGAATTAAGACATCATGTCTCTAGGTATTTTATTTAATGAGGCCTGTGTCTTATTTTGATACCTTAATATTCCTTCCTCTGCTTGGTTGAAGGCATTTCTCTTTTCTATTGTTTCTCTTCTTCCTCTTTATTTATTTATTTATTTGATAGAGATTACAAGTAGTCAGAGAGACAGGCAGAGAGAGAGAGAGGAGGGGAAGGCTCCCTGCTGAGCAGAGAGCCAGATGTGGGGCTCGATCCCAGGACCCTGAGATCATTACCTGAGCTGAAGGCAGAGGCTTAACCCACTGAGCCACCTAGGCGCCCCTTTCTCCTTCCTCTTTTGTTTCTTTTCGCGTTATGAAATCCAAATCCTATATGATTTTTTTTTTTAAATCAAAAATTCACTTTTAAGAAGTGCTTGGGTGGCTCAGTCAGTTGAGCGTCTGACTCTTGGTTTTGGCTCAGGTCATGATCTCAGAGTCATGAGATCGAATCCCGCATTGGGCATTGCCCTCAGCGCGGAGTATGCTTGACCCTCCCTCTGTTCCTCCTCTGCCCCGCTTTTGTGCACGTTCTCTCTCTCTCTCAAATAAATAAGTAAATAAATAAATAAATAAAACCTTAAAAAAAATTCCCTTGTCAGGTTGCAAATGAAATAAATCCACCCTGTCTTTTGAACAAATTAGAGGTACCCTTTTCAAATCCTTTTTGTATTAAGATGAGTATTAATAACTCATAAAGCAATACTGGCAGTCGCTTAACTTCATTTTTTATAGAGCGCGCTTATTTTCTTGTCCCTTATTTCTCATTTTGCTTGTCTAAGAGGATAAACTCACTGTTTTATTGACCCTTACTAGAGGTACTTATTGTTATTTACCATCTTTTCCTTATAGATAGTACAAGTGTCCTGAGTTGTGGAATTATTTTTTTTCTGAGTTGTGGAATTTGTTGAAATGGGCTGTATCACCCTTTTGGCAATAGAAATACTCTTTTTAAAAAAATGTTTTAGAATAGCTTTATGTTCATTTAAATAAGTAGATGTAATCTATTTCCCCTTGATGAATCTTGATGGTAGTAATTGATCCTTGTATTTTGTTTAAGCCATTCTAAGCCTTTTTTGTATGTGTTCATTGTTTGTGAAGTTGCTGCTGTTATGTCCTGTGGCGTGTTAAAGTTGCAAAACACACACAATTTGGTGGCTCTTGCCAGGACACATTTACTAATTTTGGGCTAATCTTTTTTTTTTTTTTTCCCATCATGCTACCCATAGAAGCCAGTATGCATTCTTTGAGGCCATTTTTTCTGTCTTCTAATTGATATCATGTGTGAAGCAATTGATGGTTGCCAAGAGTTTCAAGAATGAAAATATTCAGCATAGTTATAAATCTATTTCCCAGTAGCATTTGGTAGTAATTTGTCTATCGCAGCTTTTTAGATCCTTGACTGTCAAATATAATTAAGAATATAGAAAGCTGGGGCACCTGCGTGGCTTGGTCGTTAGGCAACTGCCTTCGGCTCAGGTCATGATCCTGGGGTCCTGGGATCAAGCCCCACATCAGGCTCCCTGCTGAGTGGGAGGCCTGCTTCTCCCTCTCCCACTCCCCCTGCTTGTGTTCCCTCTACTCTCTGTGTCTCTGTCTGTCAAATAAATAAATAAAATCTTAAAAAAAAAGAATATAGAGAGCCAAAAACAATGAAATTTTAAAAACCAATAAGGAAAAGAGTAAAATTGAATAACCCTATCTTTTAGAAAGTACCTCATTTGGAAAACCATTCCAAATTGAATTTCGCTGGGCTTTCCCATCCTTGCCTTTTGTAAGTAAGTAGAGCTCTTTTTCTTAAGGTCTATCCTGGACTCCTCAGTTTTAGAGTCACGATTATGAAATTCATTTTTCTGGAGGGTTAAATTAAGCCTGCAATTCCCCCTCCTTAATCATTTATCATGGCCTCCAATGAGAGATTGAAAGGATGGATTCTATGTCATTGCCAACTCTATGAAGGTGAAGATTGTGTTTCCTGTGTGGGTTTCTTCGATGCTGCTTTACTAGACAAAAATGTAAGGGGAAGTCCTAGGAATCTTGGTGAACCATAAAGACAAGAATGTAGTTTCCATTTTGGAACTGGAAAAGAAACTTACTCTTTTTTTTTTTTTTTTAATTTTATTTATTTATCTGACAGAGATCACAAGTAGGCAGAGAGGCAGGCAGAGAGAGGAGGAAGCAGGTCCCCCGCTGAGCAGAGAGCCTGATTCGGGCCTTGATCCCAGGACCCTGGGATCACAACCCAAGCTGAAGGCAAAGGCCTTAACCCACTGAGCCACCCAGGCGCCCCAAGAAACTTACTATTAAAACTATAGGTATATTGATTCAGGACTTCACACCTTTTTTTCTTTTTTAATTGGCCGAACTACTTTTTACAAGTTACACCTAATATTTGGACATTTGGCGATATGGGGAATCATTTAATACTGGAGAAACAGTGGCTCTGGCAATTTAAGTAACTTTCCAAGGTCACATGACTCATAGGTGAAAGAGAAGGAAAGTAGATCCAGGACCCTCTCCAAGTCTGACTTTCTTTTCTTATTTTGAGGCTTCTTTCCTTTGAAAAATATGAGCATGGAATAAAGTACTTTTATCTTCAAGCAGAGGGTTTGCCATTTTCAAAGGAAAATTAATAGTCTTGCATTATCTTTTCCATATTTTTTCCTTACAGCTTTCTCATCTCATCACTTTTTGCCTTAATTTTCTTCTTAAAAAAGATTTATTAATTTATTTAAGAGCGCAGGTTTGCACACACGAGTGGGGGCGGGGGCCGAGGGAGAGAGAGAATCTTAAGCAGACTCCCTGCTGAGTGCATAGCCCTACTCAGGGTTTGATCTCACAATCCTGAGATCATGACCTGAACAGAAATCAAGAGTCGGTTGCCTGACTACGGCATCCAGGCACCCCGTTAGTTCTTCACTTAATATAAAGTTATATCTCTGAAAAGCAATATTCTCTCTCTTTAAAAAAAAGTTAAAAAAAAAAGTTTTATTGGGATGCCTGGGTGGCTCAGTTCGTTAAGCGTCTGCCTTTGGCTCAGACCATGATTCCAGGGTCCTGGGTTCAAGCCCTGCATTGGCCTCCTTGGTCAGTGGGGAGCTTGCTTCTTTCTCTCTTTGTGTGCCACTCCCCCTGCTTGTGCTCTCCCTCTCCCTCTCTGTCTGACAAATAAATAACGTATTTTAAAAAAAAAGTTTTATTAAGCTATAAATCACATACTATTTATTTTATCCATTTAAATGTTTACAATTTGATGGATTTTAGTATAAAGTTCCGCAGTCATCACTATAATCCATTTTAGAACATTTTAACACCTCCACAAAAAAAAACTTATACCCTTTAGCTGTCACCCACCCCCCCAACCCTTCACATTTGCCCTAGCTCTAGACAACCATGAATCTACTTTGTGTCTCTATGGATTTGCCTATTCCAGACAGTTTACATAAATGGAATCATACAGGGGCTCCTGGGTGGCTCAGTCATTAAGAGTCTGCCTTTGGCTCAGGTCACCATCCCAGGGTCTGGGGATGGAGCCCCCATCAGGCTCCCTGCTCAGTGGGGGGTCTGCTTCTCCCTCTCTCACTTCCCCTGCTCTCTCTCTCTGTCAAATAAATAAATAAATAAATAATTTAAAAAAAATGGAATCATACAATATATTGTTTTTTTGTGACTGGCTTCTTTTACTTAGCATGTTTTCAAGTGTCATCTGTGTTGTATCATGTATCAGTACCTCATTTCTTTAATGGTTGGATAATATTCTACAAGGTAATTCTACGTTTTGTCTCTTTTGTTTTTTAAAGATTTTATTTGACAGAAGTCACAAGTAGGCAGAGAGGCAGGCAGAGGGCGGGGGGAAGCAGGATCGCTGCTGAGCAGAGACCCTGATGTGGGGCTCGATCCCAGGACCCTGGGATCATGACCTGAGCCAAAAGCAGAGACTTTAACCCACTGAGCCACCTAGGTGCCCCCATTTTGTCCATTATTAGTTAATGAACGTTTATGTTTTTTCCCTTCTTTTTGTCTGTTATGAATAATGCTGCTGTGAACATTGGTGTACAGATTTTGGCATAGACCTATGTTTTCATTTTGGGGAGGTATACACCTAGGAATGGAATTGCTAGGTCACTAGGAATTGCCGGGCTGTTTTCCAAAGTGGCTGTACCATTTTGCATTCCCATCAGCAGTGTATGAAGATTCTAATTTCTCTTCATCTTTAGCAACACTTCTTAGCTGCCCTTTCTTTTTCTCTAACTGTAGCCATCCTAGTGAGTATGAAGTGGATCTCCTAAGGCTTTGATTTATGTTTCCCTGATGACTGATGATAGTGAGCATTTTTCCTTGTGTTTCTTGGCCACTTATTTATCTTTTTGGAGAAATGTCTAGTGTGATCCTTTGAATAGTCTCTTCTTCATAGCTTTTAACTCGCCTTGTCAGCCAAGTTACATTTTGTTCCTGTAGGAATGATTAGTAAAACAGTTTTGTTCTCATACATCAAAGTAAAGGAGACTGGGAAATCATGAGCTTTTTTATGGGCCTTTTAGTACAGAGCTCATTGAACCATGTGAAATATCAGATAAAGACTCGTAAGTTCCATTTTACCATTTGTTCCATTTGTCTATATATTACATTTTCTTTATTTTTAATGAAATTAGCTGAATGTTTTCATTTCAGTTTATGGAAAACTATTAGAGATGTTTTAGTAATAGTATTAGTAAGCATCTGTTGTTTTACTGAGTGTTTTCTATATAGTAACCATTATATATTACAGTCATTATTATCTCATTTAATCTTACTTAAAGAAGCCCTCTACCTAAAAGGTACTATTGTCTTCTGGGAAGCTAACAGTAGTTAAATTAATTGCCCAAGGTCATATGGCTAACTTGTGGTAGAGTCAGAATTCAAACCCAGGTCTGGCTCAATTCAAAGTCTCTGTCTTAATCACTTTTTTAAAAAAACCTAGCTTTGTTGAGAGATAATTCACAAATGACCATTATGTGTTTTTGTTAGTCATGTTTGTGTTCAGTTGACCTAGTTATAGTGTGATATTATTGGAGAGATTGTTTTGTGAGCTTGACATTTCCTTTGTGTTTGGTTTACTTTAAGAGTTTATATAATTTAGCGTTCACATAAAGATCCAAATGAAAGAGATGTTTTGAGCTAAACTAGATTAATTTTTAGTGTTTTTACTGGTGAAAAATTAGATTTTATAATTTTAAAGATGTGTTGAATGTTTTCATATCACTTTTAAAGACATTTGTTTTTTATAATATCACATTTACTTTGAATAATGAAAAAAATAGTATCCATCAACTTTTCACAAACACGTTTTCATTTTGTTTATTTTCCTTTCCATTGTATTTTTTTTTTTAAGATTTTATTTATTTATTTGACAGACAGAGATCACAAGTAGGCAGAGAGGCAGGCAGAGACAGAGGAGGAAGCAGGCTCCCTGCCGAGCAGAGAGCCTGATGCAGGGCTCGATTCCAGGACCCTGGGATCACAACCCGAGCCAAAGGCAGAGGCTTTAACCCACTGAGCCACCCAGGCGCCCCTCCATTGTATTTTTACATATATATATTTTATTTCCATCCTCTATTTACTTTACATTTTGCTAGAAATATTTTTGATGTTTTTACATACTTAAAAAATTTTTTAAAGATTTTATTTATTTGTTTAACAGAGCATAAGCAAGGGGAAAGGGAGAAGTGGGCTCCCCACTGAGCGGGGAGGCTGATGTGGGGCTTGATCCCAGGACCCTGGGATCAAGACCTGAGCCAAAGGCGGACATTTAACTGACTGAGCCACCCATGTGCCCTTTGCTACATATTTTAATGACTTAATTACATTCCACTGAGTAAAATTATCATAAGTAATCAATAATGCATTTCCTTTTTTTAAGTTAATTTTTTTTCAGTGTTCCAAGATGCATTGTTTATGCACCATACCCATTTCTTTAAAAATTTTTAAAGGATTTTATTAATTTATGCATTTGAGAAAGAGAGAAAGTGAAGAGAAAGAGAGTGGGGGGAGGAGCAGAGGGAGAGAGGGACAAGCAGACTCTGTGCTAAGTGCACTGCCCAATGTGGGGCTTGATCTTACAACCCTGAGATCACGACCTGAGCTGAAACCAAGAGTTGGTTGCTCAACCAACTAAGCCACCTGGGTGCCCCACAAATAATTCATTTTTGATTGACTTTTAAGTTGCTTTCCCCTTTTTTCCTCTTTTTAAAGATTTATTATTTTAGAGAGAGGGAGAGGGAAAGAGAAAATCCCAAGCAGACTCCCCACTGAACACGGAGCCCGCTAGGCGACTCAATCCCTGAGATCATTACCTGAGCCACGTAGGTACCCCCTACCCCCACTTTTCTGTCTGTATATTTAGTAGTCTAAGAAGTAATTACCTTGTAAAGTTTAAGTTCCTTTTGGATTATTTTCTTAGAATAAATATTTTAGAGTTTTAAGGATATTTTAATGATTTTTTTAAAGATTTTATTTATTTGACAGAGATCACAAGTAGGCAGAGAGGCAGGCAGAGAGAGGAGGAAGCAGGCTCCCCGCTGAGCAGAGAGCCCAACTTGGGGCTTGATCCCAGGACCCTGTGATCATGACCTGAGACGAAAGCAGATGCTTTAACCCACTGAGCCACCCAGGCACCCCTATTTTAATGATCTTTTTTTTTTTTTTTTAATTTATTTATTTGTCAGGGAGAGAGAGAGAGCGAGCACAGGCAGACAGAATGGCAGGCAGAGGCAGAGGGAGAAGCAGGCTCCCCGCCGAGCAAGGAGCCCGATGTGGGATTCGATCCCAGGACGCTGGGATCATGACCTGAGCCGAAGGCAGCCGCTTAACCAACTGAGCCACCCAGGCGTCCCAATTTTAATGATTTTATTAGTTAACTTACTTTTGTAGTAACTTTCCATGTTTACCTGAGCCTGAGAGATGGAATGTAGCTATTAGTACCCAAGTTTCAGGCAGTATTGTTTGTTACTGGGGAGAACAGTTCAGTTGTATTGCTACTTCATTTGCTCCTGCTAGCATTGCTTGTTATGATCATTGTGCTTGCTACCAGGAGCCCATAATCCCTTATGCCCCAAATTACAAGCTGTCATTAAGGAAAGATCTAAATTGTTGCCTCATAGTAAATTTGCCCAGTGTAAGTTTAGCTTTAGGGCTTTGGAGAATTACTAATAAAGGAGGCAGGGTGGTGATTTAATTCAGTATGGGTTTTTAAGTGGAAGTTGTAAAAAGTTAACTGTACTTTAAATTAATTTTATTTTTTAACTTTTTATTTTTTAAACATTTATTTGAGAGAGAGTGTATACAGGCATAAGAGAGGGGAGGGGCAGGGGGAAAGGGAGACGGACAAGTAGGCCCCCCACTGAGCTGAGAGCCCATCCCAGGACCCTGAGATCATGACCTGAACTGAAGTCAGATGCTTAATCGGCTGAGCCACCCAGATGCCCCTTAATTAGTTTTATTTTTAAATCATTTGTGTATTATTATTATTATGAGTGCCTTTAAATTCATCTTGTTTGCTTGAGATCATATTAAACCCAAACTTCAGCTTTTATTTATTTATTTATTATTATTATTTTTTTGTTTGCTTTTTATATTTTAAATATGTCATTGTTTTGCTTTAGAGATTTATGGGTCTAAATGTAAAAGAGATCCTATTTATGTCATAATCTCATGCAGTCCCTCGCCTGTTCCTGAGGATGTTCAAGTAGAAAAGGTTGGTAGCCTTTCAGAAGGCTTCTGCCAAGTTGTCATCTCTTCATTCTCTGATGAGTGGAGGTGGGGAGGAGAGCAAGGGGGGGGTAGTGTGGCTTCCCCCTCAAACCCCACGGCCCCTGCAACAGCAAACAGTAGGCAAGGATTCCTTGGGCAGGAAACAACATTCACCTTAAAATAAAAATACTGACAATTTAAGCCGGGATGTGCAGGGCTCTCTGGATATGAAGATTTATAAGACACTTTTGGCTTAGGAATTCGCAGTCCAGTAGGGGAGAACACTGTGCTAAGTACACTCAGTGTATTTGAAATTTGGAAATAAGGGAGAGGAGAGATAGACGGCAGCAAAGGAATCCTTCTCTAAACCTCATGAAGCAATTCTGTGGCAGAGGGAAAGAACATCTGGGTCTAGAAGGGAGAGGCTCTGTGGCTTACCTGGAGCTCTCAGTTTTTTTCTTATTTAAAAAGAAAGCTGTCTTGTTAAATAGCCCTATTGAGATATAATCCACATAGTCTACATTTCACCCATTTATGGTGTACAGTTCAGTGGCTTTTTGAATATTCAGAGTCATGCATCCATCTCCACAGTCAATTTTAGAACATTTTCATGACCCCAAAAAGAAACGCCATCCCCTCCATGCCCCCCCACCCCCAGCCTTAGGAAACCGCTCATCTATTTTCTGTCTCTATAGACATGCCTGTTGTGGACATTTCACGTAAAAGGAGCTATATAGTATGTGGCCTTTTGTGACTGGCTTTTCATTAGTGTAGTGTTTTCCAGCTTCATCTGTGCTGTAGCATGTATCCATACATTATTTTTTATAGCTGAGTAATACTGCTTTGTTCAGCCATACCACATTTTATTCATTCATTAGGTGATGGACATTTGTTTTTTTTCCACACTTTGGCTGTGATGAATAATGCTGCTATGAACATTCATGTACAAGGTCTTTTTTTTTTTTAAGATTTTTTTTTTATTTATTTGACAGATCACAAGTAGGCAGAGAGGCAGGCAGAGAGAGGAAGGGAAGCAGGCTCCCTGCTGAGCAGAGAGCCAGATGGACGTGGGGCTCAATCCCAGGACCCTGGGACTGTGACCTGAGCCGAAGAAAGAGGCTTTAACCCACTGAGCCACCCAGGTGCCCCTACAAGGTCTTTTTAAAAATATTTTATTTATTTGCAAGAGAGCAAGCAAGTGCGCACGAACATGGGATGGTCAGAAGGAGAGGGAGAAGCAGACTCCCCCGCTGAGCAACCCCCCTCCCCGCCCCATCCCCCAACCCCCACCAAGGTCTTGTACATAGATACCCAGGAAAAATGAAACCTAAGAGTGGAAGTGTTGGATTATGTCGCTATCTGTTTAGCTGTTTAACAGCCAGACCGTTGTCCAAATGAGCTGTATTGTTGTACCAACATACATCTTTCATTTCCTCTCCCCAAATAATGCAGATACTCCTAGGTAGGCATGGCCACTGAGGCATTATTAGCTGTTACCTACATTCTTACAAAATGTTTATGATGTGGATACTCATTTAAGAATAAGAATGTGGTAGCGTATCTTTGGTTATATAGGAGGGTTGCTAAGAAAGGGGGAGCTGCCCTGGATAGTTCTTTCTGACTTTCTTTGGGGCGTTGTTGCCTTGCTACTCAAAATGATTTCATCTGCCTTTGGGAAGTTGCCAACCCTTGTCTTACCAGGTGTCCTCTTTGACCAATAACAATCCTGAATGGTGCATTGTTTGCCATACTAAGGATGTCGGTCTTCATTAAAAACCGACATATCTATAAATCAGAGTTTGGAAATGTATGGCTTATTTTGTTTGATTATCATGGGATTAATATTTTAAATTCTAATATTAATGAAAAATGAAAATATGGATATCTGTTGTCTCTTCGTGAGGCAGGAGTATCTTGCAGTACCTGGCCTGCTTGTCCACATGTCATTGACCCCTTGGTGGTAAGTAGCACTTAGCAGCTTCCTGTAGACGAGCACGTGTTCTAATTGGCTGTAGTCCCTTTGCTTTTTAGATTTACATTACCTGCATGACCCAGGTAGTCCTTGCAAATGTGTCTCGTTATTTTTAATATTACAAGTGATTTCATAGGAACTTGTGTTTGTAACAACTCTCCCTTCTTCTGTCCAAACCACTCTTCAAAAAAGGAAGCTGTTCTAGGATTGGGTAGTAGGCATGAAAAGAGGTCCACATTGTTGGTCATAGGGAAACCTATATACCTCTGTGATTGCTAAAATTAAAAAGACTGTCAATACCAAATATTAGAGAAGGTGTGACTATCTCCCATGTTATTGTCAGGAATATAAAGTGATAAAACCATGGTGGGAAAGTATTTAGTAGTGATGGTGGTTGTTGTTTTAAGATTTTATTTGTTTAGGGTGCCTGGGTGGCTCAGTGGGTTAAGTCTCTGCTTTCGGCTCAGGTCATGATCTCAGGGTCCTCGGATCGAGCCCCGCATTGGGCTCTGCTCAGCAGGGAGCCTGCTTCCTCCTCTCTCTGCCTGCCTCTCTGCCTACTTGTGATCTCTGTCTATCAAATAAATCTTTTAAAAAAATAAAAAGATTTTATTTATTTATTGGAGAGAGTGTGAGCAGGGGAAGGGGCAGAGGGACAAGTGACTTCCTGCTAACCGTGGAGCCCAACATGGGGCTCCATGCCAGGACCCTGAGACCACGACCTGAGCCGATGTCAGATGCTTAACCGACTGAGCCATCCAGGCGTCCCAGTGGGTTTTTTGATAAAGATGAACGTAAACCTACTTAATGATCCAGCATTTCCACTTCTAGGTACTTACCTGAGTAAATGAAGACAGGGCCACAAAAAAACTCCTTTAAGAATGTTCAGTTGAACTTTACGAATGGCAACATACTTGCAGACAACCCAGCTGTTCGTCAGCTGGCCAGCAGGCCAACAGCTAGTGGTGTATTTGTATGGTGCTATTTGGCAAGATAAAGGAATGCACCACTGATACTCGGGACAGCACAGATGAATTTTAAGAACATGCTCATTGAAAGATTCCAGTCACAAAAAGTGCATACGTATCATTTTTATGAAATTCAAAAAGAATTAATCTATGGGGAGAAATCCGCATAGGGGTTGCCTTAAGGCAGGGAGGAGAAGGATAGGGTAGAAAGGACCTTAGGAAATTCTGGACTGTGGTCTGTATCTGCACTGGTCATATCATAGCTATTAGCTACGTGTGACTAGTAAGCACTAGAACTATGGCTAATTAGGGGTGCCTGGGTGGCTCAGTATTGAAGTGCCTGCCTTCGGCTCAGGTCGTGATCCTGGAGTCCTGGGATTGAGCCCCGCATCCGGCTCCCTGCTTAGCAGGAAGCTTGCTTCTACCTCTCCCACTCCCCCTGCTTGTGTTCTCTTGCTGTGTCTCTATCTGTCAAATAAATAAAATCTTGAGGAAAAAAAAAACTATGGTTAATTTGAAGTATGATATGTTGCAAACATAAAATACACAGCAGATTGAAGCTTTATGAAAAACATGTAAAATACCGCATTGATAATATTTTAAAAATCAATTCCAGATTGAAATGGTAGTATTTTGGGGTACAGTAGGTTAAATAAAATATAGTTAATTTCATCTGTCTCCTTTAACTTTTTAAAAGGAGGTTACTGGAAAATTTTAAATTGAATATGTGGGTCACATTCTATTTCCCCGGTCTGTCCATCTTGATCGGGGTGGTGGTTACAACAGTTTGTACATCTGTCAGAATTCATTGAACTGTAAGATTAAGATCTGTACTTTTAGTAGTATGTTATTCTACTTTGTAAAACAAAACTACAAAAGCTATATTCTTCATGCTAGTTACCATACTTGGCACTTGGCATTCATTATATCCCATGTGAAACTTCACTATCATCTTATAATGAAGGTGATACTTGCTGATGAGTCTGGAAGTCTAAATAACATCGGAATTGATGTACAAATACATGGTAATGTGATTTGCGTGCCCTGTGGTTCAACTCTAATCCTTGTGCTTTTCCCATTCCATCATATTGCTTTACCAGTAGTGATCAAAATGTGGGTCTACTCTGGGGCAGTTGGTTTTGTGCCTAAAGCCATTGATTTATAAACCTGTGTTCTGGGAGGTGGTGAATGAGTCTTAACAATTTGGAAAGGTAATTCCATAAGTGCCTGAGTCTGGTAGACTTGCTCCTGAAGTCTCGAGGAGGAAAGTAACATCCCGGCTAAACAAATTGCCTGCCATTGGAGGGGCAACGGCTCCAGGCTCTAGGGTGTGTAAAAATGAAAATCAATACATTGTCCTGAAAAGCGGGGCTCATTCACTTATAACGTTTTCTCTCTCAAGTCTTGAGATGGGACCGTGAGGCTGGGCTGGCTCTCTGTTTTCTTAATCAGCTGTGAGTCTGTTGTAGCAAAAATTAATAGGCGTTGCAGGATCATGAAGAAAAGCTCTTTCATCTTGCCAGCTCCAAGAGGGTGTTGTATTTTCAAAGCGGAGTATTGTACAATTGAGCAATAGATAAGGAGGAGAGGGGCCTTTCCTGGGGATTCTTGACCGCTGGAAGAGTTCACTTCAGGCCATTTGTCACAGCAGTGATTTTCCCGGAAATCCCCTATGCCAAGGTTATGTTTTGGCTATTCTATCCTCTTTTATTGATTTATTTTCTGAAATCACGGGGGAAGGTAGTTGTCCTGCCCTCTCTTCATCATCCCAGCTCTTTGTCTAGCTGCTCCTTCGGAGCACCACGGGGTGGGAACATTTTCAATGGGACGCAGCAGGTTTGAAAGGTTTTAGGGAGTGAGTGTGGTACAGAAATGGCCAATAGAAATCCTGGATTTTGTTTAAGCATTTTTCAGCGTGATAAATATAATTTAATATGGAAATGTGATCCATTGTCCCATGGCAGGTTTTCTCAGCTGTGTACAGTAAGGATTCTGTCGCCTACTGTGGATTCGGTATTTATTACACTCTGGAACCTCTTTTGTTGTTCTGAGGTTTTGTTTGTGGGGACATTTAAAGGTGGATTGCTTGTTCAACCTTGCAGAGGAGTTGATTAAGTTTAATTTGCTATGCATTAGGGAAGGAATTTGCTGGTCTTTTTGAACTGAGCTCTACGTTATTTGTAGCTGGGGCATTTTTTTTTTTTTTTGATGTCTTCAGTTCTTTCTGGGCATGAAAACGCTTTTTGTACATTTGTTGAATCTATTTCCATGCTGAGCTTTTTATATACAGCACAATGACCCTTTGCACTTGCACTTGTAGTTTGGCCTTATTTTTAACTTTAAAAGGACAGCAGGAACTTGCCTTTTATTAAACATTTGCGGGATATTATAACATTTACTTTGTCACCCCGTAAGTAGATGTTTCAATATGGTTTTTCATTTTCAAAATAAAATTTCAACTGTGTTATTTTTGTACGGTTCAGCACACATACGCCATGTGAAATGTGTGGGAAAATAAAAATATTGCTGTTTTTTTTTTCTTTAAATAGAAAAGACTTAAGCCTCCCACTATTTGATTATTTGGTTTTATTTATTTTTTTAAAGAAGTATTTGGAGATCATGTCAAATTGAGCACTGTATAAAAACATAATGGGAAATCTTGAATTTGAGGTGTTGAAATTTAACAATTTCCTGTAGCTTCTCTTTTTCTTTTATTTAATTAAGTTTTTGATTTTCCTTCCAGTATCATGGACATACAGTGTTATATTAGTTTCAGGGATACCGTGTCTTCTGCATGCTCAGTGTTCCTCGTAAGTGTGCTCTTTAGTCCCCATCACCTATTTCCACCATCCCACAACCCTTTCTTGTTGATGCTTTTATACTTCTGTCCTCTTTGCTCTGCTGTCTGCCCTTCACCGTCCTCAGATTTGCTATGATCTTAAGATAGTTTGAAAAATTTATAATCTCAACTTCGGAGGTGACAACATTTAGGAGCTCCTCCTGCCTCCTATGCGTGATCTTAATACCATTTTCTGTTGATGTTGTGTTTAAGGTATTTTGGTAAGAAAAGTTTTCTCCCTTGAATTGGCCTCATGGTCTCTGAGGATTATGAACTGATGTGAGTCGTCTGTGAGTGAACATGAACGCTGTTCAGGGTATCCAGCCGTGAGTTTCCGGCTCTCAGTCACAAGCCCAGGGCATTCTTTAAAAGATCAAACAAGTTGGACACTGGGAGGGTTTCAAGGATGCCAGTTAACATCAGAAGAGCTGGTCTCGGTGGTTGCAAATTGTGCTTATCTGAATCAGTGCCACTGAGCTGGAAATAATGAAATGACTCAAATGATGCTGATTGTGTGCCATTCTGCCATTCCTGTGAATAAAATACATTGGTTTGAGCTTATACAAGGGGTGGGATTTTTCTTTGGGGGGATAAATGTGGATATGGGGTGTAGAGAGGGAATAACTGAATCAGGGTAGTACACCAGATGGCATTAATGTTTGAAAGGCTTTATGGATTTTGAGATCTGATTGAAAGCATTATTTGGGTACCTTCCAAGAATTTAAAAGGTTTATTTCTAAAAAGATTTTATTCATATGTACCCTTAAGTGACCCAGAATTAAACTTTTATCAAAAATGGCATTGTCATCTGTGGTGCTTAAGCTCATCTCTGTTCATATGAATGTATTGATGAAAAACCAAAGGATCTCACCCTCTCATTGCTTCAGATGAAATACCACCTTTGTCATATCCCGTAGGTTTTGGACCAAGGTGTTTTCATTCTCATTGGTTTCCACGAATTGTTTAAGTTCTTTCATTTTCTGGTTGACCCAAACATTCTTGAGCAGGATGGTCTTTAGCTTTCAAGTGTTTGAATTTTTTCTAAACCTTTTCTCGTGATTGAGCTCCAGTTTCAAAGCATTGTGGTCTCAGAATATGCAGGGAGTCATATCAGTCTTCTGGTACCAGTTGAAACCTGATTTGTGACCCAGTATGTGGTCTATTCTGGAGAAAGTTCCATGTGCGTTCAAGAAGAATGAGTATTCTGTTGCTTTAGGATGGACTGCTCTGTATATATCTCTGAGGTCCATCTGGTCCAGTGTGTCATTCAAAGCTCTTGTTTCTTTGTTGATTTTCTGCTTAGGTGATCTGTCTGTTGCTGAGAGTAGAGTGTTAAGATCCCCTACCATTAACATATTATTATCAATATGTCTCTTTATTTTGATTAACAGTTGGCTTATGTGGTTGGCTGCTCCCATGTTGGGGACATAGATATTTACAATTACTAGATCTTCTCATTGGATAGACTTTTTTTTTTTTTAAGATTTTATTTATTTGACAAAGAGATCACAAGTAGGCAGAGAGAGAGAGGGAAGCAGGTTCCCTACTGAGCAGAGAGCCCTATACGGGACTCGATCCCAGGACTCTGGGATCATGACCTGAGCCGAAGGCAGAGGCTTTAACCCACTGAGCCACCCAGGTGCCCCATCATTGGATAGACTTTTAAGAATGATAGTGTCCTTCTGTATCTCTGACTACAGTCTTTAGCTTAAAATCTAATTCATCTGATAGAATTGCTACCCCAGCTTTCTTTTGAGTCTGTTGGCATGAAAGATGGTTCTCTATCCCTTCACTTTAAGCCTGGATGTATCATTAGGTTTAAAATGAGTCTCTTATAGACAGGATTAAAAAGCTTCTGCACAGCAAACAGTCAACAAAACAGGCAATGCATGGAAGGGGAGAAGATATTTGCAAATGACAGCACAGACAAAGGGCTGATACCCAAGATCTATAAAGAACTTCTCAAATTCAACACCCAAAAAACAAATAATCAAGTGTGAAAATGGGCAGAAGACATGAACAGACACTTCTCCAAAGAAGACATACAAATGGCTAGCAGACACATGAAAAAAATGTTAATTATCATGAGCCATCAGGGAAGTTCAAATCAAAACTGCATTGAGATACCACCTTACACCAGTTAGAATGGCAAAAATTAACATGGCAAGAAGCAACAAATGTTGGAGAGGATGTGGAGGAAGTTGGTGGGAATGCAGCTTGGTGGGAATACACTGTTGGTGGGAATGCAGGTTGGTGCAGTCACTTTGGAAAACAGTGTGGGAATTCCTGAAAAAAATTAAAAATAGAGCTACCCTTTAACCCAGCAATTGCACTACTGGCCCCAAAGATACAGATGTAGTGAAAAAAAGGGCCATATGCACCCCACTGTTCATAGCAGCAGTGGCCACAGTCACCAAACTGTGGAAAGAGTCAGGATGCCCTTCAACAGGTGAATGGATAAAGAAGATATGGTCCATATGTACAGTGGAATATAACTCAGCCATCAGAAAGGATAAATACCCAACTTTTGTACCAACTTGGACGGGACCGGAGGAGATTATGCTGAGTGAAATAAGTCAAGCAGACAAAGTCAGTTATCATACGGTTTCATTTACTTGTGGAACATACGGAATAGCATGGAGGATGGGAGGAGACGAACCATGAGAGACTATGGACTCCGAGAAACAAATTGAGGGTTTGAGGGGAAAGGGGTGGGGGGATCGGTTGGCCCGGTGATGGGGACAAGGAGGGCACATATTGCATGGAGTAGTGGGTGTTAAACAATGAATCTTGGAACATGACATCAAAAATTAATGACGTACTGTATGGTGACTAACATAACCTAATAAACAATAATAAAGAAATATTGCTAAGAGGCTCATTTCTGGAAATACTGTTTCCAGATTACACTTCACCTTGACTAGATGACGAAAATCACTTCTTAGTGAAAGGCCATTAGTTTGCTCCGGAAGTACTTGGAATTAAGACAGTAAGAATTTGATGAGTAATTGTGTACCAACATGGAGACTTAATACATCTGTAACGTGCATGCATATCCAGAAGTAATATTTAAAGGAGATAATATACACACTTTTTTAGTTCTTCAGTTTTAAGTTTGGGAGACTTTTTATCATTTATAGTAAAGGATTTTGTTAGTCTGGACTATAAGTTGGATGTCATTCTAATGCCTTTTTCATGTTTTGAGTATACATTACCTTTCTGATTCAGATGACTTCTTGCTACTGATCCTATGGTCTGGTTTTTGAGCTTATGAAAAGCTTGGCTGACGTTTTCTCACAATAGCAAGGTAGACTGCACTTCCCTGGGTTCTAATTCAGCATTAATGGGTAGATATTCTCAGGAGAATCATTCTTTTTGCTTCAGAGCATTGCCATACTGCCTCTGCTTCTGTCAGCGGTCATTGGAGCAATTAGCTTGCTTAAACAGCCTGACATGGAATGACTTTGGTCTGAAATGATCAAAATACAGGTCCAATAAAAGAATGTCCTTGACTTTGTTTCATTGTGTTATACTAAAGCTTCAATTGGAGTGTACTTCCTTCTCTTTCTCTTGTTTGGCTTAGCTACTACTATATCTAAGTTATGGACTTCACAGAAAAATGAAGGATGGTAGTGTTTAGTGTGTAGGGCAGGGTCTTCCAAAGTTGGTAGAAAGCTTGTGCTACTAAATCAGAATCTCTAGAGATGAAACCTAGTATATTTTTTTTAATGAGTTCTCCAGTGACTTTGATGTACAGTGAAATTTGGGACCAATGTCAAAAGCAGTGGTCTCTCAAGTGGGTTGTGTGCAAGCCTACCCATGAGGTTGAGAAGGAAGATATGATATTTCTTTTTATCTTTTCTCTAAAAAGAGAGAAAGAAAACTTTAATAAGATTTAGCATACAGGTGAATGGCCTCTTGCATGTCCATCAGATGGTTGGGTGTCACCTGGAGTAGCCAGGTGTTATAAAGGAAGGATGAGAGTTCCACAGTGAACACCGATTCTAGAACCATCTCTCCTCTGTTAGAATATGACAGTCCATTAGTTTATACATATCAGTTAAATGAATTTATAGGAAATGTATATGCATGAATACACATATACATATGTATATAGTTGTCATTTTGCATGTATTTATGTTTGTGTAATGTATATTATATATACTATCCTACATATATACACGTGCATATATATTTATGCGTGTGTGTGTGTGTGTGTGTGTACCACATATAGTGTGTCATTTAATTAGGCATGATGATCTGGGTATGCATTGTTGAAAAGTTCATCTGAAAAAAAAAGTTTATCTGAAGCACTGTTAACTTTGACTTTATGAATTTCTTGATTCCTTCGTGTTACACCTAAGCACAACTACACACAAATCGTTTGCCTTTTTTTTTTTGAACCACGTAATAGCTGTTTTTCTAACAACAGTGTCATTTAAAGAAAATAACAGCTTTACTGAGATATAACTCCCATATCATAAAGTTCACTGTTAAGGTGTATATTTCAGTGATTTTTAGTATAGTCACAACGTTATGCATCGATCACCATTGTCAAATTCCAGAACATTTTTAAAATCATTCCTGTCGCAGGCTGAATAATGGCCTCCAAAGATATTCAGGTCCTAATCTCTGGAACCTATGACTGTAACCATACATAATCAAAGGGGAGCTTGAATATATGATTGATTTAAGGGTCTTGAGATGGTTAGATTGTCCTGTATTATCTGGGTGGTTCCTTAAATGTAATCACTCACATCCCTCTAAGAAGGAGACAAGGAGAGAGAATGTGCTGGCTGAAGCAGGAAGACAAAAGGTGATGTGCTAGGAAGAAGGCATCATGAGCCAAAAACTGCAGGCAGCTTCCAAAAAAAAATTCACCATTCACATCCCTCTAAGAAGGAGACAAGGAGAGAGAATGTGCTGGCTGAAGCAGGAAGACAAAAGGTGATGTGCTAGGAAGAAGGCATCATGAGCCAAAAACTGCAGGCAGCTTCCAAAAAACTAGACCAGGCCAGGAAATAGCTTCTCCTCTAGGGCTCCAGAAGGAACCCTGATTTTTTTAGCCTTGGAAGAGTCATCTGAACTCTGGCCTCCAGGACTGTAAGAGAATATGTTTGTGTCGTTTAGGCCACTACATTTGTGATAATCTGTGAGAGCTGTAGAAATGAATATGATCTCCAAAAGAAACTCTGTGCCCATTAGCAGCCACTCTCAATTCCTTGGCAACCACTTTCTGTCTTGATAGATTTGCCTCCTCTGGACTTCTCATGTCATTGGAATCATGCAATGTATAGCCTTTTGTATCTGGCTTCTTTTCACCTAGCATATTTTCAGGGCTCACAAAACTTCACTCCTTCCTATGGCTGAGTAATATTCCATTGTAATGGCTATACCACATTTTATTAAATCCATTCATCAGATGATGGCCATTTGGATGATTTTTACTTTGTGGCTATCATGAATACTGCTCTGAGCATTCGTATACATGTTTCTGCATGGACTTCTGTTTTCAGTGCTCTTGATACATACTTTGAATTTCTGGGTCATGTGATAACTCTTTTTAATTTTTTATGGAATTGCGAAACTCCAAATGTAAATGTTCTGTTGCATTTTATGGAGTTGCAAAACTCCAAGTGGTCGTGCCATTTTACATTCTTCTGAGCAATGTGTAAGAGTTTCCCTTTTTCTACCTGCTCACCCACCTTCCTTACTGTTGCTTTTATTGTAGTCATCCTATGGGGTCTGAAGCATTTTACTGTGGTTTCGATTGCAGTTTCCTGCTGGATTTATGGTGTTGAGCATCTTTACAGGTGCTTATTGGCAGACTGTATTATTTACAGTATTTTGTACTGAGATTGGGAGTGTCTCTGAGAAATGTGTATCGCATAGAGGTTGAAAAGTTATTGAAATTTGGGATGTGTGGGCGGCTCTGTCAGTTACATGTCTGCCTTTGGCTTGGGTCATAATCCCAGGCTCCAAAATTGAGCCCCGCTTTGGGCTCCCTGCTCAGCTAGGACCCTGGTTCTCCCTCTCCCTCTGCCCCTTTGCTGCTTGTGCTCTCTCTCTCTCAAATAAATAAGTAAAATCTTAAAAAACAACAACAACAGCAAAAGTTATTGAACTTAAAGATGTTTTACTTTTTTCTTTTATTGAAAATAATTGTTTCAAGTTTTCTTACTTTGCCTAATATTTTCCTTCTAATTGTTTATGTATATAACATGTGAATAAATATATGTTGGCACACTTTTTTTTTTAACCAGTAGAGCTGTACAAACAAGCATGTTTATAGGTCACAGGATAGCGGTTGTGCCCGTGTAACATATGGTAAGGTGTCATTCAAAGGTGTTCTCTCAAGCCATCTTTATGAAGAGGTCTGTTAAGATGATCCTTTTTTTCAGACTTTTTGTTATATGCTATAGAAATGCTTTGAAGGGGGGCACCTGGCCAGCTCAGTACATGGAGCATGTAATTCCTGATCATAAGGTTGTGAGTTTGAGTCCCATGTTGGGTGTAGAGATTACTTTAAAAAAACAAAACAAAATAAAACCCAAAACTTTAAAAAAAAAAAAAAAAAGATGCTTTGAAGGAATAAGGTAAGGATTTAACTCTAAAGAAGCTAGGCTATAGCATTCACTTCAAGGAATTGTCTTTAAATGACTAACTTAGGAGCAAATAGTATTATGTAATAACCACAAACACAAGGAAAACAACCATTCCATTTATTGAGTGCCCATTGTGGTCAAGGCCCAACACTAAGTATAACATGCATTATCTCATTTAATTATTACAACATCTCTGTGAGTTTGGTGGTCTTGTCCCTATTTTATATGGGAATAAGCTAAAACCCATGGAGTGCAATAATTTTCTCAAGGGCACGGAGCTAAAAAGAGGCAGAGTTGGGGTTTGAATACAAGGCTAATAATCCCTTGCCTTTTATTCAGTAACATCATATAATGTCATTCTTTTTTTTTTTTTTAATTTATTTATTTGTCAGAGAGAGGGAGAGAGAGAGAGAGAGCACAGGCAGACAGAGTGGCAGGCAGAGGCAGAGGGAGAAGCAGGCTCCCTGTCGAGCAAGGAGCCCAATGTGGGACTCATCCCAGGACGCTGGGATCATGACCTGAGCCGAAAGCAGCCGCTTAACCAACTGAGCCACCCAGGCGTCCCTCATATAATGTCATTCTTGTTACTTCTGTTCCCATCCTCCAAGGGGTCCTCACTCTTACCCCAAAGGTGGGGCAGATGTAGCCTGCTGCCACTTGATAAATAAAAGGGCTGAAGAAGAATGGCTTAGAGGTTTTGCGAGCAAGAGCATTTCCATTTAGCCATGGGAAACTCCAGAACCACTTAGAATTGGCTAGGTTTTGGAGTCAGCAGCTGTAGAACAGTATTAGAGAAGGACTTGATTCTGGTTACAAGTGACACCCATCCTTGAGCCGAGCAAGGCAACCCTCTTTCTGAGCCAACCCAATAGAGGAAAGGAGAAAACTGACTGTTTTTATTTATATTAATTCATGTTCAACTAAAATTTGTTTGCCCACTATGCACAAGGCACTGTGAGATGCTGGAGATAGAATGATGTAAAGGACGAACCTCATTCTTAATCCCCAGGAAACTCATTCTAAGTTAGGGACCCAAAGCGAATGGACATTTAACCATTCATGGTACGCCTCCCCGTTTGCAGTTGTGATAAATTCTGCGAAGCAGGATTATAAATTGTTTTGGAATAAGTTGTGTAATCTACGGTAATATCAGGTAATCTAAGAATGCTAGTAAAATTTCTCTAATTAGTGAGATCTTTCCTAGTTAATAATGTAGTTAAATGATTGTTTTCTGTTTCTCTTTTATGAAATTTCCTTATCCCTTAGGTTTGTGGCCTTCTCTCTTTGCCCCAAAGCATCCCTTTCTAGTTGAGCATTATAACCAACTGTAAATATTTGCTTCCCATGTTTGTGCTCCTGTGAGCTACTTTGGGGAGGTAATAAGCTCTTTTTATTTGTCTCTAGTCCTAGTTCTTCACAGAGGGGTTGGCCTATTAGGAGATTTGAATGCCAGTTTGTTTATGAGACATTCTGAATTGTCCAGGAAGGTTATGATTTCACATTCTATTCCACGCTGTCAATGAATTTTTATTTTTTAGACTATGTATATTGAGTTTTTAAAGTATTTTTTTTATTGCACGGCATGTTTGTTGCTCAAAAATCAGAAAATACAGATACGCAAAATGTGAAACAAGAAAGTGCCTGCATCAGTATCCCAGGGATACATCTAATATAAACAACTTGCCATATATAATTTTGTTCCTCTTTATATATAAATGTGGCTGTCTATCTAGAGATATTCTAAAAAATGAGAGTGTATTGAGCATACTATTTAGTATAACCTGATTTTTTTTCTTAATATATTGTGAACATCTCTTTCTGGCAATATGTATACACATATTTTAGTGGGTACATAGTTCCTTATTGTACGCTGCGTGTATCATACTTTTAGCAATCTTTTGTTGATGGTATTCTGTTTGTTTCTGATTTTCTACTCCCATATTCAGAGCTGTGATGAGCTCCATCCTTGGAGCTAAACCTTAACATACATCTCTAATTATTTCCTTAGAATAAATTTTTAGAAATGGAATTGCTAGCCTAATGGTATATATTACCATCCATAAAGATTTCTCCCTTTTATTTTATATATATTTTATTTGTTTGTTTTAAGATTTTATTTATTTGGAAGAGAGAGACACAGCGAGAGAGACAACAGAAGCAGAGGGAGTGGGAGAGGGAGAAGCAGGCCCCTCGCTGAGCAGGGAGCCTGATATGGGGCTCCATCCCAGGACCATGGGATCATGACCTGAGACGACGGCAGACGCCTAACAACTGAGCCACCTGGGTGCCCCTTTGGTTTTGTTTTTGATTTCTCTCTTTTAAACTCCTACCTGTATTATATGGGAATGTTGCTTTACCTATGCTTTTTTTCTGCATAGGATATGATTGTTTCACATATATCTTTTTTATTTACTTTGGAAAACATGGATGATGATTGTAACTTAAGTCTTTATTTTATTTCCCTACTAAATGTGAGCCTTTTGCAGCTGCTAACATAAGTAGGCATTACTGATGATTTGGTGACAGCTGAGACTAAAGTATATGATACACTCTAATAAATGAGAGAACACAAGGAAATCTCAAACATTATTATTGCCGCCATAAACATTCTACATTGACACTTACTTTCTTGTAGTGTAGGGTGGGGGGGAGTTGTGGGAAGGAATAGTGTAAAGGCCTCCAACCCTTCTCTGCCCCAGTGCGGAACTACTGGGTTATCCGCTGGGCCTTCAGGCTAGGGTGTGGCTGTTCGTGAGGGTGTTGGATTTCACCCTCTTTCACCTTAGCCTCTTGTGCCCTGTCTAGATATTTGTGGTTACACTAGATTTCTGAGAATCAAAACGCAGAAGCCATTGCAGAGAAATGCATACTCACCCATGTGGGAGGTTCTGCCTCATCTTACTTTTTTCCCCTTGGCTGGAAGTTAGGTTACAGAGAGTCAAAGGATACTTCCACATTTCCTTTACCTCTGTCCCATCACACATAAAAGTAAAACCAACCTAGGTGGAAACAGTCAACTTCCTGGTGTTCCTCTTTTCCTTCCGTGGGACCATGTTAGCTTCAGAGCAGCCAAAAGCACACTACAGAAGAGTGAGGATAAAAGAGCGTGAAGGAGAGAGGAGAGCTTTTAAAATCTCTTTATTTCTTCTGTTCTGCCTGGGAGCCTTCTCCAGGCAATAGGATGGGGGTTTCATGGTGAACACAGCCCGCTCAGTTGGATGAAACAGATACCAAAGGAACACCCTATGCTTCCATAGTCCTCAGACACAGAAAAGGTGTTGATTCAAGTAAGGAGTAGAGTGATGAGGACGGAAGTGGAATTCTGATGCAGCACGGTCAGCCCAGTGCTTGAAAATGGATGGTGATCTCATGTCTGGTCCATCTTTGGAAAACTACCCCAAGGTAAAGAGTGAAAACAGGGATATAATTTTTTTTTTTTTGAAGATTTTATTTTTAAGCCATCTCTACACCCAACACGGGGCTCGAACTCACAACTCTTGAAATCAAGAGTTGCATGCTTCACCAATTGAGCCAACCAGGTGCCCCCAGAATATAGTCTTAATACTTATACCAAAAGTAAACATTGGCTGAGTATTTACCCCTTGCCCAGTACTCTCATAAGTCATTTTATAAAAATCATCATAGTAAACTTGTGAGGTTGGTATTAGTGCTGTGATGGCTGAATTTTAGGTGTTAATTTGACTGATGTATGGGATGCCCAGATACCTGGTAAAACATTATTTTGGGATATGTCTGCGAGGGTGTTTCTGGTAAAGATTAGCGTTTGAATCAGTAGGCTGACAAAAGGCATCCTCCCTCCCTAATATGAGAGCTGCAGCATCCAATCCATGGAGGGAGTGGAATAAAAAGGCAAAGAAAGGGCAAATTCTCTTCTTAAGCTGGGACAGCCATCATCCCCTATCCTTGGATATCAGGGCTCCTGCTTCTTGGGCCTTTGGACTCTCCAACACCACTGGCTCTCTGGTTCTCAAACCTATGGCTCTTGGACTGAATTATACCATGAGCTTTCCTGATTCGTCAGGTTTCTGACAGCAGATTGTAGTAAATCCCCTTTCTCTCTGTCTCTCTGTCTCTCTCTCGTTCTCGTTCTTTCTATCAATCCACCCATCCTCCATCTGTCTATCTGTAATCTATGGATTCTGTTTCTCTGGAGGATCCTGATCAACACAAACACTGTCCTTCATTTTGCAGCTGAGGAAACTGAAGTTAATACAGCTAATTACTGGCAGGGACAAGATTTGAACCTAGAGTTGGCGGATACCAAAATATTTGTTCCTGTGGTGCAAGTAGGACCACACTAAATCTAAGCTTTTTTTTTTTTTTTTTTTTTGTAAAAAGTTCTGAGATTAAATTCACACACAGTACAGTTTACCCATGTAAAGTTCATAATTTGATGCTGTTTAGTATATTCAGAGATATGTGCAGCCATCAACCACAGTCAAACTTAGAACATTTTCATCAACCCAAATAGAGACTTTGTACCCTTTAGCTGTCACCCCACATTAACCCCACTCCCCGCGGCCGCCCCCCAGGTCCTATACAACTGATAAACTACGTCCTGTCTCTATACATTTGCCTGTTTTCATATAAGACATATAAATGGAGTCCTACAGTCTCTGGTATTTTGGGACTGGCTTCTTTCACACAGCGAAATGTTGTCAAGGTTCATCCGTGTTGTGGCATGTTAAATCTAAACTCTTATGGTGCCACTGGCTACTGTTTGCTTTGAGAGCCTTCAGGAAGCTCTTCAGTCCATCTCAGAATTGTTCCAGCTTTGTGCAGTATTATTTTCCTGGCATGTTTTTAATGGGTTGTACAGTTACCACCAGCCATATATTTGTTTGATGTGGCGGTAAAAGCTGTTAATTCCTGGCTTAGGCTTTGTGGGAGGAGGAGCAGTCTTCCCGCCTGTCAATGAGGGTGTTTAAGGAAACCTTTGGAATCATATTAGGCTTCCCAGGTGTGGTGGAAGATGTTTGGCTCCATTTTGTAGAGTAAGAGTGGCTATAGTAAACTTTCAGATTTCCCTGTAAAATATTAATTTAGGTGGGTGGAGGGAAGAAACATAAATCTCTATTTTTACCAAACAGTGATTACTTTGCCAAATGTCATTTTAAAAATACACTAATTTAGGTCATATGAAAATAAATCTTTTTTTAATCTTTATGTAAGCTATAGGGAAGTGGGGGAATCAATTTTAACTGTAGAGAAATGATTGAGATTCAAATGAATAAAATGGATATATATTTCCTTTAAAATGACTCAAGTATCATATGTATGTAGTAGGAAAGTCATAAGTTATAACGAGGAAAAGATTAAAAATCACCTCCAAACCACAGGTATAGAACAAAAAAAAGACCATTTGATGTTAGAGGGCTGTGTTATATATTCTTTTGTAACCTGTTGTCTCAGCTAGCAGTTTACCATGAGCACGAAGTTGTGTTGGCCGTCTACTTCTGATATCGAGTTGAGTGAGCACATGGGTCTATTTCCTGTTGTGGGATAATTAAATTATTTCCTGATTTGTTTTGATTTTTTTTCATATCATAAACCATACCGTAATCAGTGTTTTTTTTTGTGTGTGTCTTAATCTTTATTATTTAGCAGGTGTACTCTGATACAATGGATAATTAGGTTTGAGAAGAATTGGGGGTGTTAGCATTGCATTTCTATATTCTTAAAAAATTTTTTTTTAAAGATTTTATTTATTTATTTGACAGACAGAGGTCACAAGCAGGCAGAGAGGCAGGCAGAGAGAGAGGAGGAAGCAGGCTCCCTGCTGAGCAGAGAGCCCGATACGGGGCTCGATCCCAGGACCCTGGGATCATGACCTGAGCCAAAGGCAGAGGCTTTAACCCACTGAGCCACCCAGGCGCCCCTCCTTAAATATTTTTAAAAAGATTTTTATTTATTTATTTGAGAGTGAGCACGAGCCGGGGGCTGGGGGGAAAAGCAGAGGGTGAGGGAGAAACAAACTCCCTGCTGAGCAGGGAGCCCACGTGGGGTTTGATCCCAGGACCCCCAGATCATGACCTGAGCCGAAGGTAGACGCTTAACCAACTGAGCCATCCAGGCGCCCCTGTATTCTTAATTTTTTATAATAAACAGGAGATGTAGACAGAAAGTGGTTTAATTTTCCATTTGGATAGAAAACTTTAAAAAGACGTTATTCTTGGCAAAGCCGAAGGACTCCTCCTATACTTCCTTACCTTCTCTTGAGTGTAAAATGCCACAGAAAGCTTTTTTTTTTTTTTTTTTTAAAAAAAAAACCTCTGGGGCGCCTGGGTGGCTCAGTGGGTTAAAGCCTCTGCCTTCAGCTCAGGTCGTGATCCCAGGGTCCTGGGATCAAGCCCCACGTCAGGCTCTCTGCTCAGCAGGGAGCCTGCTTCCACCTCTCTCTCTCTGCCTGCCTCTCTGCCTACTTGTGATCTCTGCCTGTCAAATAAATAAATAAAATCTTAAAAAAATAATAATAAGCCTCTCCCTGCTCTCTTGGACTCTATGGCCGTATCTTTTCTCAATTCTCCTGTTCTGTTGACATTTCTGTGGTGTCTAAATAGGGTGTTTCTCAATTGGATGGGTGCCCCCAAATGTGCTGTGATGATCTGGTGGGAGCCAGTGGCACAGCAGGTGAAAGAAGTCACCTGAGGCAGAGCAGAGGAGCTGGAAGTTGAAAAGTTGAGCACACTGCAGGGGAGCTGCGGGAAGCGCAGCAGAGGAGAGGCTCTCTGCAATGAGGCAGTGGGCAGAGGCTGTTTTTAAAGAGGAAACATGAGTGGGGCGCCTGGGTGGCTTAGTCCGTTAAGCGTCTTCATCTCAGGTAGTGATCTCGGGGTCCTGGGATCGAGCCCCGTGGTGGGCTCCCTGCTCAGGGCATCTGCTTCTTTCTCTGCCTCTGCCCCATCCCTAGCTCATGCTCTCTTTCTCTCTACCTCTCTCTCTCAAATAAATAAAATCTTAAAATAAAAAAGAGGGAAGATGACGAGGTATGGTGACATTTGGAATTTTTCCCTTTTGTAGCCCATTGGTCAGTTGGGGCCCATGGCTTTTTTTGAGGTGGGTCCTCCAGTGGACCCAGCTGTATTCAGCCTGGGGATCACTGTGGTCCTTTCTACATTCCATCACTCAAGCCTATTTGCCTACAAGCAGCCTGTGCACTTTCTTGAGGTGCACTTTGTTTCTGTATTGACTTAATATTCTTTCCTGTGGCAGGTGGACTCAGGAAAATCGATCATCTATGTGCTCTCTCCCCCAGCAATATGTAGCTTCTTTTCTCGAAAAGTTCCTTTACCATCGCTGGAGTCCTGATGTTTTCCTGGATTTTCTGGTGTGATTATTCAATTGCAAAGTAGACTGCTGAGAATAATTTAAGAAGACATTAATAGCTCATTTAGACTTGTGGAGTTCTCACGTATAATTTCAATTTTCGAACTCCTTCGTGTTTGGGGAGGAGTGGTTTCCATTTCCTTTCTGTCTCTGGAGACTTAGGTCCAGGGAGTAATATCTACAGTTTGCAATGAAGAATTCATTAAAGCTGCAGTGTGCAGACGGGCACACGTGGAATTGGACGACATCTAAGGGAGAGGCCAATGTGGTTAGTTGTAAGTGAGGACATTGCCAGATCTTCACCTTCAGTGTACACTCCTCCCTAGCATTTCTCTGCCCCAAATCATGCCATGTCTCCTTTTCCAACTCTCCAGAATGGCTCCCGCTCTGTGGTACAAATGGATGGCGTATTTCTACTTACTGTAAATATTGTAAAAATACTGTAAATACTGTAAAAAAATATCAGTCATTTTCTGAGGTGTAAAACCTCAAGGGCATGAAACAAAGGGATGGTTCCAAATACTGATTTTAAGGAAGCATTTCTTAATTAAGTCACCATTCCTCTCTTCCACACAAGTCGTGCCATTTCTGATGTTTGGGTGGTTTTTGGTTTTCTTTCTTACCTCTCACATGTACCGATTATCCCTATTTGCGGTACATAAATGTTCTAATCAGTGGCTGCTCCTGTGACACAGTGGTAGAGCGGGGTGGTTAATGACAGGTTGTGTGGCCCTCACAGACCAAAACATTCCCTCTCTGGTGCTTGACAGAAAGCTCTCCAGCCATGCTCTAGCTGATGGTGGGCCAATGCACACCACTCATTCGTTCAACACGTTTTTTTCTCTTTCTTTCTTTCTTTTTTTTTTTTCTTTTTCTTTTCCTTTTCCTTTTTCTTTTTTTTTTTTTTTTTTTTTTTTTTTTTTTTTTTTTTTTTTTTTTTTTTTTTTTTTTTTTTTTTTTTTTTTTTTTTTTTTTTTTTTTTTGAGGGGAGTGCCTTTATATGCCAAGCAGTGTGCTCGCTACTGCATTTTCGGGAAGGAAAAACGGTTTATACTTGTTAAAACCTTGTGAAGGGGAGCCATTTTTGTTGTAATTCAGGGGCTTTTTTTGCACAAAAGAACAAATAATTCCTAAAGAAAACCTGCCAAAATTCTCTCTCTCTCTCTCTCTCTCTCTCTCTCTCTCGCACTTGTAGATCACAGGTTTTGTCTTTAGTTTTCATTAAACAGGATCTTGTTCATTTCTTTTGTTAACAGAAAGTTATAGATGCATCTTTTTGAGTCATTCAGGCAAGTAAGACTGATCTGCACCATATATCCACGAGGAATTCATCAGTTGGGTTATTTTCAAATCTGTGGATACACAGAGGGGGTGGAGGGGGATAGAAAACTCATTTTCCGTGAATGTGGAATCAGGTTACATTTCAGTAATGGCAACCTTGGTTATTCAGAAATGTTTTCACGGAACTCCATTATTGTAAAGGGGACTAAACTCAGTAGGCATTTCTAAAAGCTTCATCTGTGCCACTTAGAATTGTTCTGTAAAGTGTTTTTAGAGCCTCTGTAGTGACTGCTTAATTCATCAATTATTTTTGATGCCTAGCATGTTGATTTTTCAGTATGTAATGGCACTAAACTGTTTCTCAAGCTCTTTCTACTATGCATTCATAGTAGTCCCTTTCACCCTTTTTAACATTTATATGGGGGGGTTATTTTACTTTTGTTGCTGGTAGATACTGAGTTTGCTTGGCTTTCAGTTCTGTATCTGCTGAGCAACTTTTTAGCAATTTTTAAAGCTATTTTGATTGAATTTCTATTATTTTGCTTTACTACCTTGAAATCAAACCTCCATTTCTCTGAACAGTGGAAGGACTGACCTTTAAAAAAAAAAAAATTCCTTCTGGTTATTGAGGGGTGGAGGGAGTAAAGCGCTAATCATTTTGTTATCAAAGGATATTTCTGACACATTCTTACTGTTACTGAGTTTGCTAGTTCAGGCCAGAAGACTGTCCAACATGAAGTAGATAATTAATCTGGACAGAATGTAGCAAAACTGAAAAGTGAGCATCCCTTCAGGGAGCTCTTTGTGTCATTCTTTCTGTTCCTGCCAAGAAATCAATGGAGTTTGCATCGGAAGATATTGTTCCCTATGGGAAGGGAGCTGGGGAAGCTGCAGCTTCTCACAAGGGGGAATAAAAAAGAAACTTAAAATCCCTGGCCACTGAGTAGTGAGTCCCTAGGGAGGCTTGATAATCTAGATCAGTCTGTTTAATAAGTGCCTCTCTGTTGTTGCCTGTGTGTGTTGTGGAAGCCCCTTCTATTCAGATACTGGAATTCCCAGTCCGCAGTACAAACTGCCAGTTTTCCAGAAATACAGACTAATTTGAAAGGTCTCTTTGGAGATGGCATGGAGGATGAGATTGCCACTATGAGGGGAGCCTTACCACATCAAGTACAAATATTTCTGATTTACTGAGCCACAGTTGGGAATTTAGATACGGGCTTCTACGTTATTTGCCACGAACAGGACAGAAACTGAGCAACCATAATAGAAAGTCATTGGGATGACTGTCCTTTCAATTTTAAAGGACTCTTAAAAAGGCAACTCAGTATTTGTTATTTTTCTCTGACACTGCCTTGATCCTAGTCTCAGACATGAAAGGACTGTAAAATTACTTCAATAAACCTGTGCTAGTCATTTTTTCTATACTTATAACCTTTAACCCCATATTATTAGGGTAAGAAAGAGTGTTATTTTTCTCATTGTTTCTGCCCCATTGATTGTGTCTGCTGAAACTCCCTCTTATCCCCCATTCCTGTATTTTGGTAACAGAAGCATCCTGTTTTTATGAATTGTGTGTGCTGAATTAGCTTAAGAGGGCTTCACTGCATGATGATGCCTTTAGTCCTTTAATTGTGAAGGCAGTTTCTTTTACCTTCATTATGAAAAGGGCAAATAAGGCAGTTTTCATTGCCTAAAGGTTTTTTTTTTTTTTTTTTTTTTCTTTAATAAAGCTTTCCCTCCGTTGGAGTAAAGCATCAGGACAAAAGGAGTAGGCTGTTCCCAGGAATTTCTAGAAATAGCTTTTGGAAGTAAAATTAGAAGATAGCTCTCTATTCTGCTGTGAAGGAACAAAGTCATTCTTATGGCACAAGAATTAGAAGCAAAGGCTTTGATTATTTGGGGATTCGTGATTTTTTTCCCATTGGTTATAACAGCAATAACCATCTTTTACAGTGTACGAAGCACGTTTGCATACAATAATCTCAACATTGCCTTTACTGTTAACCTTGTGCTATATAGAGCAGGTGTTGCTACTATTATTTCCATTTTGCAGCTGGGGAAACAGATGGAAGGAGATTAATGACTTTGCCCGACTCAGTCGGCTACCAAATGGGAGAACCTGGGGTTTTTTACTCCAATCATGTGCTCTTTTGAGTGTACGCTGCCCATGGTCGTTTTAATCTAGGCCATTTAGTGTTGCTGAGATTGTAGGGGAATCGGGACAGGGCAAAAGTATCCTTCTCCCCGAGAATCACAAAAGGCAATAAAATACACATAATGTAAGCACTTAGAATGGGATGTATTCTCCAGAACTCATAGACAAACTGAGAAACATGTTCTGGGTAATCTGTACATAAATATTCATATGCTATAATGTGCTTAATACCTGACTGTTCCATCTATTTAATTTAATTCATATATTCTTGTTTCTTTTGCCCTTGCTAGTGAATGATGGATTCAGTCTTATAGGCTAATAGTTTTCCTCAGACCTTTAAGACGTTATTGCATGGTCTCTGGTCTTGTTAATTTTGAAGTCTGTTATTCTAAATTGTTCCTTTGTAGACAGTTTCTCTCTCTTTTTTAATATTTAAAAAGATTTTATTTATTTGTTTATTTATTTATTTGTCAGAGAGAGAGAGAACGCACAAGCAGGGGGAGTGGCAGACAGAGAAGCAGGCCCTCCACTGAGCAAGGAGCCCAATTCGGGACTCAGTCCCAGGATCCTGGGATCATGACCTGAGCCAAAGGCAGATGCTTAACCACCTGAGCCACCCCGACGTCCCAACACTCTCTGTTTTTTTGATAGTCTCTTTTTTTCCCCACTGAGCTTTGAAGATTATCTCTTTGCCTTTGGTGCTAAACAGCAATCTTATAACGTATATAGATGTAACCTTCTTTTTCTCTTGCTGACAACTTAGAACATTAATGTCTTTCATTGACTTTGGAAATTCTTAGCCACTATTTCCTTAGGCAGTTCTTTTTTTTTTTTTTCTGTTCCTTTTTTTAACCTTTTATTTTGAAATAACTTTAAACCAATAGAAATGTTTCAAAAAAATAGTACAGAGTGTCATTACACAGAATGGCATATTATTTAGCAACGAAAAAGCCTACTGATATATATTATGTCGTAATGAACCTTAAAAGCAATATGCTTATTGAAAGAGGCCAGTAACAGAAGACCATATATTGTATGATTTCCTTTATAGAAAAGGTCTACAAAAAAGCAAAATTATAGAGACATAAAGTAGATTTATGGTTGTCTTGGATTAAGTAGCCTGGGGAAAATGAGTGATGATCAAATTGATTGTGATGATGGTCATGCAACTTTGTATCATTGAAAACCATTGAATTGTGTACTTTAGGTGAATTGTATGTGAATTATATCTCCAAAAAGCTATTGTAAAAAAAAAAAAAAAAGGAAAGAAAGAAAAATAAAAGTAGTATAGAGAGTTCTCATGTGTTTTTCACTCTGCTTTCCCTAATGTAACATTTAACTTTCTTTACTGTAGCACAGCCATCAAATCTAAGAATTAATGTTAGTATAATGCTATGAGCTAAATTATGGATTTTGTTGGGGCTTCATAGTTTTCCCTTTAAAGTCCATTTTCCGTTCCAGGATCCAATCCAGGGTTTCATGTTGCACTGAGTTGTCCTGTTACCTACTTCTTCCCATCTGTGCCACTTCCTCATTCTCCTCTATTTTCCCGATGCTGACCCTTTCGAAGAGTCCTGGTTAGGTACTTGGTAAAGTGTCCTTCAATTTGGTGTACATGGTTTTTCCTCATGATTAGGTTGAGCTTAGCTTAGGTGTTTTTTGACAAGACTACCCCAGAAGTAGTATTTCTCAGTGGATCATATCAGGAGTACATGGGGTTGATATGTTTTATTACTGGTGCTATTAACCTTCATCACTTGGTTTCTCCACATCCCATTACTGTTCTTTCTTCTGTAATTATAATTAATCCATTTCTTAGAGGAGTTACCTTGAGACTATCTAGTTGTCCTGTTTGTCCTCATACTTTTGCCCACTAATTTTAACATCCACCAACAGATCTTGCCTATGACAATTATTTCTGTGGTGTTTGTCTAATGGTGTTTGGTTTTTTTTTTTCCTTTCATTGCTTCTACATTTATCAATAGGATTTTTTCTGTAAGAAAGAGCTGTTTCTTCTTTCTTACTTCCTTATTTATTTATCTATCTCTTTTTGCTTCTGAGGATGTAGGGGTTTTTATTTGTTCATTGGGAACACATTGAGACTGGCTCCTTTGTCCTTTCAGCAGGTCCACATCCTTTAATGAAAACTTCCTTACTTCTGGCACCATAAGATGCTCCAGACTTCAGTTACATTTTTCTTAGTCCAGTCCTGGAATCAACCACTTCTCCAAGGGCCATTCTCAAATGAATCTCCTTTAGGAACTCTTGATAAACATAAGAAAGACCACCTCTTTTGATACTACCTGACTTTGAATTTCTTTTTATATTTTGTAACTCTAATCTCTCTGGTCTGTAGTTAGGATAACTTCCTATCTGTTGGGTTAATAATTTCAGTGATTTTTTTTTTTATTGTGTCATGCTAGTCACCATAAAATACATCATTAGTTTTTGTTGCAGTGTTCCAAGATTAAAAAAAAAGAAAACTCAAGTCACAGATTGAGAGAAAATATTCAAAATAGATATATCTGACAAAAGACTTGTATCTGAATAAATATTTCTTTAAAAAATAATTTCAGTGATTATATTCTTCATTTTTGGAGATCTTATTTTTTTTTTTTTTCCAGATTTGGTTCTTCTTTTCCATCATGCCATATTCTTTTACTGGTAATTAAATGCCTTGTCTGAAATCTTTAATTCTGTTTTTTTTTAATTTTTAAATTTTTTTATTAACATATAATGTATTATTAGCCCCAGGGGTACGGGTCTGTGAATCGTCAGGCTTACACTCTTCACAGCACTCACCATAGCACATACCCTCCCCAATGTCCATAACCCAACTACCCTCTCCCTACTGAAATCTTTAATTCTTACACGTACTTTTGTATTGCTGCTCTGTTATCTAAAGGTCTGAGATGTTTAGTCCTGATGTTTTTTGTTTTTGTTGATTCTTTCATGTTGGACCATATCATAGTTTTTGAAAATTTTTTTAACATGAGCTCCTTTTTAGAGGAGCTTATTTTATCTCACTTTTCTCTGCAAACCATTTGAGTTACTTGTTATAGGAATATCCTTTGAGAGTGATCCATATGCCCCCTAGCTCACTGCTGTTTTGTTATTTTAGTGTCTCAGTCCAGTGGTTTTTAGTCCAACCATTACATTAAGGATTCAGTTCTTTTGAGGGTGCTGTTTTTTGTGTTTGTGTGTTTTTTTTTGTTGTTGTTGTTTTATTCTTATTTTATTTATTTATTTATTTTAAATATTTTTATTTGACAGATCACAAGCAGGCAGAGAGGCAGGCAGAGAGAGTGGGGGAAGCAGGTTCCCTGCCGAGCAGAGAGCCCGATGTGGGGCTCAATCCCAGGATCCCGGGATCATGACCTGAGCCAAAGGTGGAGACTTTAACCCACTGAGCCACCCAGGCACCCCTGTTGTTCTTGTTTTAAAGATTTTATTTATTTTATTTCAGAGAGAGAAGGAGAGAGAGCACACACAAGTGGGGGGAGCAGAGAGAGAGGGAGAGAGAGTCTTAAGCAGACTCCCCACTGAGCACAGAGCCCTTTGGGGGGCTTGATCTCATGACCCTGAGATCACTACCTGAGCTGAAACCAAGAGTTGGACATTTAACCACCTGCGTCACCTGGGCACCCCAAGGGTGCTGGTTTTATGTTAGGGTCTCAGTTGCAACTCCCTGCCTTCTATAGGGCTACAGGCGGTATCTCGTCTTTCCCTGTGGACATTGAAACACAAGCTATTAGGTTATGGAAACTGACAACTTTCTTACAGTCACTCAGTGTGGTTATCTGCCTCTTTGTTTCTGGCACGGGTAATTAACACCACCCCCCTCTCCCCCCCCCCTCCCCATGCTCCCACCCCTACCTTTTTTCCTTTTCAGCTCAGCTTTATAGAGCAGAATTTCCTTCTTTATCAGTCACTTCAGCTATGGTCCATCACATTCCTAGAGCCAGATGTCAGCTTGTTTTCTGAAAACAGACAAGTGATTGGGTAATGAAGAGTAGAGGCAGAATGAGCCAGTAAAGGTCAGGACCATGAGCTTGACTAATCTGATATCATTCAGTAGATTGTAGGGGTCACAAGGGTAGTGGATCAGATCCCTAGGGTTCCAGGAGGTGGATATAGCAAGATGGTAATAGCTTGACCTCAAGGAGCCCTCAGGGCCAGGAGATCTCTGCAATGTAGTGTCAAGAATGCCCAGGGTTGGGAAAGTCAGGGAAAGCAGCCAGCCTTCTTTACTAGAGGCTTCCCTGCTTCTGATTATGGGGACAAGCCTGGGTTTACAGGTATTCCCTGCACAGGTACCTTGCTTCCGTGTAAGGCCATACTTCCTGGCTGTGGTTCTGAAATACCGTCTCATAGTCCGTATGTACAGTACCATTTCGGGCCTTCACTTTCAAACTTTCTAGAAAGAAGACTTTTTACAAGAAGTTCTGTGAACCCTTGAATAAACTTGAAGGCTGTAGCCTTCCTGCCCACCCACCCCCACCAAAAGGGCAAGGCAAGGCCTTTTTTTGTACTTCTGTCATTGATGGCCAGACATCCTCTTTGTTGATCTGCAGAGTACATCAGAGCATCTGTGAGGCCATGCCTCCTCATGGTATTTTGATTTCTAGAAATACTCGAACAACAAAGCTATTGTTGACCAACCTCGCATCTGAGTTGTAGTACTTTTCTTTTCTTTTTTTCTTTTTTTTTGGTGCCGAAACCTGGGAAGTACTTTTCTTTTCCTTGCAGGGTATTACTCTCTGAATGTCTTTCCACCAACTCACATTAGACATATATCAAATGGAACTCATCATCCCTAGTTCCATCTTCTACAAATGTGCTTCTTTATCCAGTCTCCCCCCCCTTTTTAAAGATTTTATTTATTTATTTATTTATTTGACACAGAGCATAAGCAGGGGGAGCAGCAGAGGGAGAAGCAGACTCCCTGCTGAACAGAGAGCCCAATGTGGGTTTCAGTCCCAGAACCCTGAGATCAATATCTGAGCCAAAGGCAGATGCTTAACTAACTCAGCCACCCAGCTGCCCCTCCCTCCTTTTTTAAATGTTACTTTTTATTCACCTAGGTATTGTTGCAAAACCTTTTTCTTCCCAATTCATTCTCTAGGTTCTTTTAATTCTTTCATTCTCCATCTCAGATTTAGCATTCCTCAGGTTCTGTACGAAGAGTAGTTGATACCTACTGATGATCTGTTATATACTTATTACCATGTAAGGTGAGTGTGGAGCGGGAACTATAAGACATGATCATTATCTTCAAAGAACTTAATATCTACTTGAGGAGACAACTTATGTTGAAGAAAATGGTGAATAGTACTAGACAGTATATAATTAAATGCTAAATTGGGTGGTGCAGAGTTTTAAGTGTTAGACGGCTGAGGAAAGAAAGGGATAAAAGGAGGGCTTGAACTGTAAGAGAAAGCTTAATTGTGGAATTGGGGTTTGAACTGGGTCTTGAAACCTCCTCAGTTGGAATCAGATGGGCATTTAAAGTGAAGAGAAAGCACAATTAATACACTGGGCACGAGAATTGGGGAAAATGTTGGAAGCTCTGTATGTGTTGGGGACCAGTGAGAAATAGGAATTAGCAGGGTTGGGTGGCTTCTTTGACTTTGGCTCTAAGACCACCAGAAGATTCTTTCAAAAGTGGCATTTTAATTTTGATGTTTCCCATCTCAGAAACTGCTAGAAACTTCCTTTTCTTTTTTGATTCTGATTCAAACCTGTTTTAGGATCCTAGGTCCTCTCTGATCTGTCAGCCTTCCCTCACTGGTACTTTGTATACCAGTCTTGTGCCTACAACACACTTTCTTTGTGTTTCAACTTTCCACTTGTTCAGGAAGTGTCTCTTGGATTTGTCTATTCCTTCTCCCAGTCCCATCTTGAGGCTTCCTGGCTCTGGATATCCTCTCAGATGACCCCACCCCCAGACAGCGCTTTATACCCTACTTCCTCCTGAAACTCTTTTCTGTTGACAACAATTTTAAATCTAATCATCTCTTTCCTTTCCTGAAGATTTAGAATTATGTACATTCTCTTCAGTAGCTGCTTAATTCTTTGAGATGTTAGATTATGTTTTATATTCCATTGTTCCTCTTAGTACGTTATGCTACGCTGGGCAGATACTTGATGTTGAATTCAGAGTTTTGAAAGAATTAGTTTATCTTTTGATGGCAAATACTGATGATTTGTAATATTAAGGCTGCTTTGTATAAATGTGCCTACTGACATGACTGTCACATAGTATTATTCTCCCTAGTAAATGTGAATTCAGCCCAAATTTGTAGGGGTCCCAAGGCAAAGAATATTTTTCTGCTGTTTCACGAAAGGAGAAAATAAGAGCAAAAGCATCAAATCCACGTGTTCTGAGCTACTCCTTCTGTGGTCTCCTCTTTGAACTTCTTAATCTGTGTCCTTTGGTATATATTATTCATTTATCTTTGACATCTTTTCGCTTACTACCTTATGTAGTTTTTCCTAAATAATTTATGTTTGTAGATAGAGATAAATTGTGTGTGTGAGTTGACGCTTAAGAGAAGAGGTGGGAGTATTTTAGAAAGATTGAGCCTTGTTAAACTCTATCTAATTGATCTATGTTGGCACTCTTCTTGCCTGGAGTTTAAAGTTTTAATAAAATATCTCTAAGTGGGGTGCCTGGGTGGCTCAGTGGGTTAAAGCCTCTGCTTTCAGCTCGGGTCATGATCCCAGGGTCCTGGGATCGAGCCCCGCATCGGACTCTCTGCTCCGCGGAGAGCCTGCTTCCTCCTCTCTCTCTGTCTGCCTCTCTTGTCTACTTGTAATCTCTGTCTGTCAAATAAATAAATAAAATCTTTTTAAAAAAAAATCTCTAAGTGAAGAAATCGTCTGTTGTAGTTGCAATTGAACTTGAGAAGACACTTGAATCTCCAGAAAACCAGATAGTGAAATGAAATAAGAACACTTGGTTTAGAAAATTGGGTCAAGTTAAAAATAACAATTTTGTTGGGGTGTCATTTTCTTTTATTCCTTAACCCCTCTTAAAGAATCTGAAGTGACTTTTAAAGCAAAGTTTTAAAGTATTTTGTTTATTAGGTTAGTTAGTTAGTTAGTTAGTTAGTAAGATCTTTGCCCAGCATGGTGCTTGAACTTACCACTGCTGAGATCAAAAGTGGCTTACTCTACCAGCTGGGCCAGCCAGGTGCCCAAATTATTATTTTAAATAATAGAGCTATTCTCCTGCCTCCTTTAAATATTTGTAAGATGATTTGAGTATGTTCAATTTATATATTGAACATCTCAATTTTCTGAGTGCTGATGCAGTTTCAGCAGGGCTGAAAAACGACAAAAGCTGCAGATACCTGCCTTTAGAAACCCTCTAACATTATCTTGCCCTTCTTTGTTTTGAATAGTTCTTCAGCAGCACACGTAGCTAACCCCACCGGCCTACGTGTGCGCCGGCATGAATGCCCGCATTGGGCCTGCATGCCCGCCTCCGCCTGGGAGAGTTTTACTTCCTTGGTTAGCAAAGTAGTAAAGAAACGGTCCTGAGAGTCAGGCTGGATCGTCTTCAACCACAGTTTATATTGGTTTAAATCGTTTCTTTTGAGGAGTGATATCTTATCAAGTCTTAACTCCTGGGAATGTTCTTGTTCTTTCCTGGTTTCCTTATAATGAGAGATAGTACTCTGTGCTAATGGCCTCCTATCAGTTGGGGCTTTGTGAGGCATTGACTCTTTCCTTTGCTTCACAGGTCGTTTGCATTCGCTCCACTTGGAACGCGCTCTCCCCGAAGCTCAGCTGTGACAGGAGACCTCTCATTCTGAAGACCCTCAGTGAACTGTTTTCTCTTGTTCCTTCCTTAACCGTCAACACGGCTGAATATGAGGTACGAATTTGGGGGCCAATACGTTTTCTCTCTTCACACTGGAAAGACATGGGCTTCATAATAACTTCGGGAAAAAGATATTCATAGTCTTTGTTTGCCAAAAATCCTTTAACACTTTTTGTTCCTTAGAACGTGATATCTTTATGGACTGCTGGAATAGGAGTCCTTATCAATTCTGTGTCTCTAAGGTTTATTTACATAAAGGAGACCACGTTTTTATTATGAGAAGAGAGCCAAGATGTTAAAAAGTCAGGATGTAATAAATAAAATAAAATAAAATAAAAAGTCAGTGTGTTAAAAATAGGGTTTCTAAAATAATGGAATTCCTGAGGCCAAAAGTTTAAACACATTTTATTAGTGCTTTTAGTTATAAAAAAAAAAAAGAAGTCACAAAGACTTTAATAAGGCAGGGCAGAATCTCCCATAGTATAGATGTAGTGTCGTTTGTGTTTTGCTTCTAGGTTTCCCATGAAGATTTGATTCTTACACGTTAGTTCACATTTCCTATATACATCTGTACGATGAGGATGATTGTAAAATCAGACTACCTTAGGAGAGGAAAACGACTTTGTGAGCTCCTTGGTTTTGTCTTTGCAGTGAACTCAAATCCTGGATGTAAGATCCATGTGTTCTGTTTAACATGTATTCTCTCTTCCTGAAATGAGCAAAATGAGAGGGTGATTAATTCATTTATGTCTCCACTTCTGTAGCCACATTCCCACTCGTGCTTCCCTTTTCTCTTTTTCCATTAAAGCCCAGCAATTGATTTTCACTTGAAATCTTCATGAACTTTAAGTTTGATTTAGTGCTTCACAGACTTTGATAAACTACCTCCCCCAGAAGAATCCAATAATGGTCCCTTCCATGCTTTAGATTATGTGATAAGGCAGGATTATAAGATAATATGTCTTCTAATCATTCTTAATGCTACACAGCAAATAAAATAAAACTTGTCCTTCCTGAGGATACAGTTCCCGGCAGGGGGCCTGGCACATAACATACAGTCAGTAAGTAGTTACTCAGTGAATGATTGAACTAATAGAGGATGAGTTTATTCTCAGATTTGGGGTTTTGTTTTAGGGTATTAAAAAAAAATCAATATAAGACTCCTAGAGTATATAGTTCACCAAAGGTCTTTTTTATGGAGACTATTATGATACATACACACACCTTGTCCTAGAGTGTCCTGGTCTACTGATAAAGAGCTAAGACTAAAAGCCAAAGGGAAGACATGTTGTGTTTATCTATTTTCTGTTTTCAAGGACTGAACTCATTTACCTTTGCATTGCTTGTACTTTGAGTTACTCAGATTTTATTACAGGTTAATTTATGAATTGGTTTTTGTGTTGCTTTCTAATGTCTGCTTACCAGTGGCTGTAAAAATTTGTGTGTGTGTGTGTATGTATGTGTAGGGGACACTTTTTTTTTTTTTCCTTCAAATTCACATTTTTTTTCACCAGTGTCTTATTTTGGTTTCTCTTCATGCTTATGTTAATACTAAGGTTCCTCTCTTGTTTATTCAGATAGATGGCTGTGGAGCCATTCTAGCCATCAATTTCCTCCCAGTAAGGGAGAGCCCTTCAGTAACCATAGTCCACTTGGAAGCAGAAGTCATGAAATGCGGTGACCTCTATCTGTCTTGTGCTATCTGTCTGGCTCTATCTCTTCCTATTCCTCTCTTTTCCCACATCTCCTCCTCTCTCACCCCCAGTCCTCTCCTTTTTCCCTCCCTCTTCTCTCTCTCCATGTGTGTATTTAAACCAAGCATTCTCTGTTAACTGCTTAAAGTTTGGGTGTAATCTTCCCAAAAGATTTCTAAGTTCATTGTTTTCCCCAGTTACCTCAGTGTCTTGTGTTTGCCTAAAATGGAGTCCAGCCTCTCTATACCTAACCAGTCAGGCCTTTTAGAATCTGGCCTCACTCTGTGGTTCTGCCTCCTTCACTCCAGGAAAACTAAATCGCTTGGAATATGTTTTTATTGCCTCCAGACTTTTCTGTTTCTTTTCCTATGTGCAGTTCTTCTCTCTGCCAGAATTGCTTTTTTTTTTTTTTTAAATCCCTAGTTTTAAATCTATTTTAGAGAATGAATAATTGGTTTAATTCATCCCTATTTTTGCAAACTTTTGTGCAAGCAGGGGTCTATTGCTATAGGCTTGACTTTTTTTTTTTTTTTTTTTTTATATCTGTACTGTCTTAAGAACATTTATTTCGGGACGCCTGGGTGGCTCAGTTGGTTGGACGACTGCTTTCAGCTCAGGTCATGATCCCGGAGACCCGGGATCGAGTCCCGCATCAGGCTCCCAGCTCCATGGGGAGTCTGCTTCTCCCTCTGACCTTCTCCTCGCTCATGCTCTCTCACTGCCTCTCTCTCAAATAAATAAATAAAATCTTAAAAAAGAACATTTATTTCTGTTTTATAATACAAGTATATGTATATGTATGTATATTATTTTCCCCATTAAACTATAGGCTTGTGGCAAATAGCATATTTCAATTTGTGTATTTTCTGAATGGATTTGCTAAGTGCTTATACATCCATTCATTGACTCAGAATATATTTTGTAAAACTGTCCTAGGCTTTAGAAATACTAACACATAATAGATATTCTTAAGAGCCTGTTATATCCCCAGCACTCTTCTCATGACATTGTACCAATTTGTTCTAATATCTCATAGGAAGGTATTATTTTCACTTTAGAGCTAAGGAATCTGAGGTTTTGAGAGGTACATCCATTCATTAAATATTTATTGAGTACCTGCTACATGCTGGACAACAAGCCTGAATATCCTTGTAGTTTCTAAACAAAGGCTGGTGTCTAAGTCCAGGACATTTAGCTCCACAGCCTCTGTTTTCCCATTACACTGTATTGTCAGTCCTTGCCTTCCAGAAGCTCAAAAGTTGGCAGAAGAGTTGGACATAAGCAATAATAATTTCAATAGTATTTGATTAGTACACTTAATCAGAGGGGTATGAGAGTATGGTGGTGGAAGTGACTAGCATTCTAGAAGGAGTTGAATGAAACCTTACTTAGTTGGTACTGTTAGAGTAGGTTCTTTTTTTTTCTTTTTTTTTTTATTTTATTTATTTATTTGACAGACGGAGATCACAAGTAGGCAGAGAGGCAGACAGAGAGAGAGAGAGAGAGAGGAGGAAGCAGGCTCCCTGCTGAGCAGAGAGCCCGATGCGGGTCTTGATCCCAGGACCCTGGGATCATGACCTGAGCCGAAGGCAGAGGCTTTAACCCACTGAGCCACCCAGGCGCCCCTCTTTTTTTTTTTTTTTTTTTAAGATTTTATTTATTTATTTGGCAGACACAGATCACAAATAGGCAGAGGCAGGCGGGGGTAGGGGCGGGAGGTGGGGAAGCAGGCTCCCTGCTGAGCAGAGAGCCTGATATGGGGCTCGATCCCAGGACCCTGGGATCATGACTTGAGCTGAAGGCAAAGGCTTTAACCCACTGAGCCACCCAGGTGCCCCTAGACTAGGTTCTTAAAGAATTTTTTAAAATGTTGCTTCTCACTGAAATCAAAGAAATAGAATACACAAGTTCAAGCAGGTATAGGAGAACCTTCTATGACTTAGATGGGCAAGAAGTTAGATGTGATTGAAATGAAGATGACATTGAGCCAATGTTGGAAGATAAATGGCTTTTTATTTGAGGAACTGGGCTTTATGGTCTAGGCTTTTGAAATGCAAAAGACAGTCACTGTTCTAAAGTGTGTAAATCTAGTAGGGAGTTAACCACATGCACATATAATCATATTGGATGCTAGAGTGTGTCATGGGCTGAATGGCCAGTTGGTGAAGGGAGAATTCTTTCCTGGGTAGAGGATCAGGAACAATGGCACAAAAGAGGGGAGTGAAATATGTACTAGATAGGACTTGAGAGGTCAGCCAAAAAATGGTTAGGTTTCTTTTTTCTCTTTCTTTCTTTCTTTCTTTCTTTCTTTCTTTCTTTCTTTCTTTCTTTCTTTCTTTCTTTCTTTCTTTCTTTCCTTCCTTCCTTCCTTCCTTCCTTCCTTCCTTTCCTTCCTTCTTTCCTTCTTCCTTTCTTTCTTTTTTTAAGATTTTATTTATTTGACAGAGATCACAAGTAGGCAGAGAGGCAGGCAGAGAGAGAGGGGGAAGCAGGCTCCCTGCTGAGCAGAGAGCCCGATGCGGGACTCGATTCCAGGACCCTGAGATCATGACCTGAGCTGAAGGCAGAGGCTTTAACCCACTGAGCCACCCAGGCGCCCAGGTTTCTAAATTTAATAATATTAACATACTGTGTTTATTAACATGTATTTCCATGATGCATCTCTTTCTATTTTCATGTCATAAATGATGGCTAAATATAGATCAAGTCAATCACTAGTGGTATAATTTTGAGTTAGTTAATTTTCACTGTTTTCTCCTTTGGATTGTTCCCAGTTTTGTCTTCATCTTAGCAATTTATTGTGATGTTTATTGATTTTTCAGAATTTTAAAGTTCAAGTCCTCAGCTTCCTCTGGACCCACACTCAAAACAAGGTACTATCACAAGGGTGTCAGTGAAACAGAACCAAGTTGAGAAAGAACTATGAAATAAGACTCTAGGAATAAGAAATAGAACTAACTTGAAATGATGGCTTTGTGATCTTTAAAGAATTGTGACGTTAATGAGTTTAGGTTTTAGGAATTCTTCTCAGATTATGCCGATTAGTACATTTTTGTCATGAAGTGCACTTTATTACTTTGTGTTACTTTGTGAAGCTGACAGATGTGAAGAGAGACTGCTGTTGTCTCATTTTTTTTTTTGATGGCCCTTCCCCTTTCCTACTTTGCCCCTCCCCTACCAACGAGCTTATCAAGCAAACAGAAAGTTGAGTACATTTTTTTAAATATGGTTTCCAATCAAGGAGGACAGAAAAGAGGGTGTCAGTGATACTAGACTCCAGAGTGTATGAGCTGAGATTCCCAAGGGCTAGTTTTCCTAGTTAGTAGCTAGAGAATCAGAGCCTAATTCCAACCTATCAGACTCCATTTCCTCATACTCCTTTCAGTCAAACCTACTATGTCATGGGAACCTGGCGATTTTTTTTTAAATTTTTTTATAAACATATAATGTATTTTTATCCCCAGGGGTACATGTCTGTGAATCGCCAGGTTTACACACGGACCTGGTGATTTTTGAGTTGCGTTCGGTTTAACGTCCAAACTAGGATAAAAATTGAGTGCTTCTGATCTCCCTACCCGCTGCAGTTTTCTATTTTTAGTTGCGACACGGTAAGCAAGGCTTGAGTATCATTTCCAAAGCACTGACTCTAGAACTTCGAGGTTGGTGAGGGATGGATTGTCTTCCTTCTTCCAGAGTTGATGTGTAATGTCTGTTGTTTCTTTTGTTTGTCTTACTGGTACCCTGTCTAGGACCCAGTTGTAGCCAATGCCGCGTATAAATCTCTGTCACGCTTCAGTGCGGGAGAGCACACCATTCTTCATCTGCCTGAAGAGGTAGGCCTTTCTGCTTTCTCGCTCGGTTTTATAACTCCATTTGTATCTCCTCTCTTAGAAGGTTTTTACCTGATGGATGTAATTCTAAATATGTGGTCTATAAAAGATAAGAACTTATATTTATTGCTTGTTTAACCTGTAAAAGACCACCGAGGTCTTAGACCTCACGGATAATGAATTTAAATCTCTCTGAGGCCAATGGGAACCACCTGTGGTGCCCCTGAAGTCTCTGAAGGTGACCAGGTATGTATAGGACTGCATGCCTGGGCCCCTGGCTTATTGTTCCAAAACATCTGTGTCACCATAGCAACCATTTTGCCCAGTTGGTGTTCTATCTCGGACTTTAAATCCAAGCATGGCCTGCATCGGCTAAGGTTTGTGCAACCTGGGCAGCCAAAGATCCTTATTTCTTTTTTTTTTTTTTAAAGATTTTATTTATTTATTTATTTGACAGAGATTACAAGTAGGCAGAGAGGCAGGCAGGGAGAGAGAGTAGGAAGCAGGCTCTCCGCGGAGCAGAGAGCCTGATGTGGGGCTTGATCCCAGGACCCTGGGATCATGACCTGAGCCGAAAGCAGAGGCTTTAACCCACTGAGCCACCCAGGCGCCCCAAGATCCTTATTTCTGATACAAAATTGAGATGCCAAGTCAAAAACAAAAAACAAAAAACAAAACCCAAAACCCCACAAAACTTAGTTTAGTGTGAAAAGCCCCAGGGAACTAGATGAGGAAAGTATCACTCTTTTAGGGGTTAACACATTATGTGACACTACCTTGGTTTTTAGACTAAAAACATACAGCCTTTTCTAATCTTTCCTGAACATAACCAGCTTTAAATTATTTGATTATGTTAAGGAGCTAAGTGTATATTTCACATTTTGTATTGCTGCTAATTCAAATGCATAGAAATGTTTATCGAGTGTCTCTAGAGTGTAAGGCAGACATTGTGTTAGAGAAGTTATGTGAAATGTTACCCGGAATCTGTCCTTAGGTCAAATGGCCTAAGAAGTTTTGATATAAATTTCTTGGTTCCCTAAGGCGTTAAAATGGGTTGAGTTTTTCAGTGGAATTGAGTTTACACCAAGGTTAGATGCCAGTAGGAGTAAGGCAGACTTGTGTTGATTGGCTTGAATTGGAGGGACCTGTAAAAGGCTCTTGTGAAACCAAATCCTAAGGCAGGATTCCCACAGTGAGGATGCAAACATAGATTGGCCAGCTTGTCTTGCGGTCATCACAAATGGGAAGACATACGGAGACGTGTTCTGTGACTCATAAAATTAAAAAAGATGGGACCTCAGACTGAGCTATGGTGACTAGCAATACTCAAACCGTCTTTAAAAAAAAAAGGAAAAAGAAAAAGGAAAAAAAAGCTACCTGTAAATTTTGTAGGCAAACTGCCAGTAAATTGGCTACAACATCTGCAAAGATAACTTTTATTATTTTAATGAGCATTTGCTAAGTTAGATCATGGCATAATAATTACCTTTTAGCTATTATTCATGAAATATGCCAGCTAGAGTACTAGATTTCATTAAATAACTCCCACATATTCTTGATTATTTAGTCTCTCTTTACATATTGGAATATTGATATCTGTTCCTACTTTGGCCTTCTATTCAGTTCCTGGTTGTGCTTTTTAGAGTTTATCCTCAGATAAGTGAGCATAAACTTCTGTTCAGTGAGATATTAGATACTTTCTTAATATAATTCTTCAATATTCTCTAATCCCTGAGGATCCATAAATAGCTCTTTTATTCCTTCCAATGTAAAGGGTGCTGATAGAGTTGGGTTTCTAGATATGCTTGGGTTTTCATCTTTAGAGTGCGAAGAACTATAAAGGGAATCTCTAAAATTTGTCCTTTTTTTTTTTTGCCACTCTTCTCAGCCTTTATTTTACCCTTACCCCCTTCTGGGATTCGGCTTATTCTCCAAAGTAACAGTGGTTCACTATAGTGGATATTCTCAACTAGGTTTAAGATGAGGAGACATAAGTGATTTAAAAGAGTTCGTCTTTGGGGCGCCTGGGTGGCTCAGTGGGTTAAAGCCTCTGCCTTCGGCTCGGGTCGTGGTCCCGGGGTCCTGGGATCGGGGCCTGCGTTGGGCTCTCTGCTCGGCGGGGAGCCTGATTCCTCCTTTCTCTCTGCCTGCTTCTCTGCCTACTGTGATCTCTGTCAAATAAATAAATAAATAAATAAATAATCTTAAAAAAAAAAAAAAAAGAGTTTGTCTTTGACCTCCAGTTTCTAGTGTAGACAGCCTGCCTCCTCATGGAGAATTACTGCTTCTAAGACTGTACAATGCATTTTTCTTCTTTTTACTGATGACTGAGTTTCCCTTTGGCTGTTTGAATACCCAAGGACTAAAAAGTCCAGAAAATGATAAGTGTGTTCATATCACAAACAAGCCCCCCAAAGCTAAGGATACAAGTGAGTCAGGCCCCCACCTCCGTCTGGTAGTTGATAGTGAGGTGAAACTGAGGCTCATCTTCTCTAAAACCATATTTTCAATGATTTGAAGGTCCCTGCCAGGTAGGGTCTTCTACAGTGTAACAACCAACACTCTTCCTTGTTGTCAGAGATGACTCACTCTGCACCAAGGCTCACTCACAAAACTGAAGGCTCCCTCTGGACCTTTCCCGTGAAAGTACATCTACATTCTCTCAGTTTCTGGAAACTTGCGATATAATCTTTTAAATGAGAGTGCTGTGAATTTCAAGTAGGAAAAAATTGTAGAAAGATACATTGTATCCTGATCAACATTGCTACTTTTGTGGATAACTCAGCTACTTTGTAAGTGCCAGGTCTCTTTACATTTACTAAAGATAGACTTCTTGTTGACTGATGGATCAATTTAAGCTGTGAAACTCGTTGAAAGCCCACAGGTTGATAGAACAAAAGGTGTTAAGGGAGTGGCAGACATCAGTTAGGGTTGAATGAAACATTATAGGTAAGGCAGGATGGAAAATGTCAGTGATTAGTAGAGCTGAATAAGATACCATGTGAGTTAGGCGGTTTGAATATCAAATGCATTAGCTCATATTTCTTGTCATTGGTTTGTTAGTAGGAAGTTCTGTGGGATTGTTAATAATAGAACCTTCATACTTGGATCGGTTTAGCAATTTATTGGACATACACTAAGTAGTAGGCCATTTTATAATCTGGGAATGTTGAATGAATCCATATGTTTTGTTGATTAAAGTGTCATTGTTAATCACTTGAAACATGCAAATCTAAAGTTGGTCAAAAAGTTTCAGGGAGCTTTTTTGAGGACTTGTTGATTCCAATGTTAAGAAATGGACACAGATGGTTTTCTCTTTTAGTTTGTATTTTTTTGTTGTGCTCAGCTATCCTTCTCTTCTGTCTTCTTTAATGTGCCCCCAACCAAATAAAACAGAACAAACAAAAACAAACAAAATACAGAGAATTGTTATTCTGGTAAAACAGTCAGTAATGGATGAACCTTTAGGTGGAAGATTGATTCTCATGTCTGACTTGGGTTCATTAAAAATATATTTAGTTGTTTAAAAATTAAACTTTTTATTTTAGAAATCTTAAGATAGATTGTGTTATTGATTTCTGGAGTTAATTTTAGAAGTGAGTAATATAAAAGAACTCATTATACATCCTGGATTGGTATTAATATGGTATAACCTGTCTGGCTTTGATTTAATTGAATGTCACTGCATTCATCAGAAGCTGTTTCTCTTTTAAATTATGTGGATACTTGACGTGTTCTAAATAAAATTCTGTGTTTATGCACAAACTCACGGGTTTTCATAGGTTATACACTAGGAAAGGTGGTTGAAAGGTTATGTGGCCCAGGACCCATAGAGGAGGCATTTTGTAGGATAAGCTTTCCAATATTCAATTTGAAGCCGATTCTAAAAGTAATTAATCATTTTATATTTGGCTCTCCGCTTAAGTTTTTTCAACAAAGCTTAGCTATAATTGGAAGGGTGTATTTGTGTGTGTGTGCGTGTGTGAAATATGTACGTGGTTTTCTGGATGTTTTAGTAGCTAAGGTAATCTACCAAAATGTTATAATGTTACAGGTATTTTTTTATGTGACTTCTTTTGACTTTTTCTTAGTTGTACATACATTCCTCTTAGTCATTATACACAAAGCAAGGGAAAAGCCTAGCATAGAGAAGCTGGAACAAGTACTTCTTTAAGAGGTGAGCAGAGAAAGGGAAAGGTAATGAAACCAAAGTCCAACAGTAAGTGGTAATACGTTCAGGAGAATTAACTTGCCTTTGAAGACACAAATCATACTATTATAAGTCGGCAGACTATATCAGCTATTCTGAAATTACAGTACATCTGTAGTTTCTTTGTTAAAATATATGCATATGTGAAATGCAGACATATGCTCTTTACCACATGGCAGATAAATTAATATAGGCATCCAGTTATGTGAATGTAAAATTAGACAACATAAGATAGGTGAGTGGATCGTTATTTTTTATTTCCAACCTAGTAGGTCTTTCTTTAGCGTTTCTAAGAAATATCGCTGGCTTGGGTGCTATGACTCATTTTACGTAATTTAGGTTGACCGAACAGAAAGACTGGGTGGGATAGAATATGTGTAAAAATAATCTTATCCCTTTTACATTAAATAATTCTGGAATTGGAAGCATTTGGTCATTTGCCATAGTTCTTACGCCAGTTAAGATCCCTCCGAAGGTGGTGATAGCTTCCGGCTTCTGCCACCCCCTCCTCCCCTTCCTCTACCACCTCCTCTTTATAACACGCCTTCCTTCCCCCTTCCTTCCAACCTTCCTCCTTCCCTTCTTCTGTTCTTATTCAGCGGCTTAATGAGCTATAATTCTCATTCCATATAATTCTCCCATTTAAAGTGTACAATTCAGTGAGTTTTTGGTATATTCACAGAACTGTGCAACTAATCACAGAGCAACCACAATCTAATTGTGAAAGATTTTCTCAGTAGTCATTCCTCATCACCCCTTTCCCCTTCTGCAGCCCTAAGCAACCGTGTCACCCACCCTCTGTCCCTAAATTTACCTAACCCAAACCTTTCCTATAATGAAATCACATAGTATGTGGTCTTTTGTGACTGGCTTCCTTCATTTAGCATAATGATTTCAAGGTGTGTTCATCTCTGGCGCGTATCTGTACACACACCTTTGTCTGACTGAATAATATTCCATTGTGTAGATAAGACCACACGTAGTTTATGTATTTATCAGATCATGGACCTTTGAGTTACTTCCCTTTGGGGGCTATTATGAATAATGCATTCACACACATATGCAAGTTTCTGTGTGGTTGTACCTTTTCATTTCTCTCGGTTGCATACCTAGGAGTGGAATTGCTGGGCCATGTGGAAACTCTGTTGAACTTTTTTGAGAAACTGCCATACTGTTTCCCAAAGGGGCTGCACCATTTTATATTCCCACCAGCAGAGTAGGGCGGTTCTGATTTCTCTATATCCTCCCCATCCCTCTGAGTTTTCATGGTAATTTCCATGTTTACCTCTGTCTTCCACCTCCCCAAATCTCCTGCCATTTGTGCATGGGGTGTACATCAGAGCTTCCCGGTGCTTTGATACGCTGGTGTGGTAGCTGGTGTAAACATTGTTGTCTGTTTCCCCCTGTCTGATGTTCAAATGTTATTTTCAGTTTGTACTATGATGTGTAAAAAGGAAGTAAGGCAGACAGACCCAGGGCCACCTCCTTTTATGAATCTTCTTAGGCAACTGGGACTGGTTAGGATTTCTAAGATAACTTAGATGGAACCAAACCTGGCCGATTCAAAGTATGGGCACAGACAAGAGGCACTTGGAAAACCCCTGCTTGTGAGAGCCGAAAGGGTTGCAAAATGCGCCCAAGTTCCTCCAGGAACCAGTGACACCCACAAATGCTGTTGTGCCCTATGTGGAGCATACATTATTGTTATCTCTGTAATTATGGCTGGCTCAGTCCTCTGAGAATTAGGTACTCAGTATTGAATCAGAATTAAATTGTGTCTTGGAAAGTGCTTGGGTAGTCAGGTTGCTTTTATTCCTTCACTAGTGAAGAGAACACTAGTTATGGTTGAAAGGCTTCATTGGAGTTGAGGTTATTATACTTAAGAGAAGCATTTCCTCTCTGTTTTCTTTTATCCCCCTGCAAGAATCCTGACTCAGTGCAGTTCCTAAATGGAACAGTGCTTTGGGGACCTATGAAGAAGGCAGTCTGCAGGAATTGTTAATTATTTCTAAAAATAACTCCGGGAGACAGGCTAATGGTAATGACTGGGTTCTGGCACTTTATGGTTATAGCAACCACTTTTATATATTTTGATTTCCTCCCCTAATGCTTAATTATCTCCATGTGGGCATTATGATGGCGTGTCATTGAAAGTATTAAAAATTTAATTAATTGCTTGACAGCTGCATCTTGTAGAAACTACAATGGTGGTAATCTTTAAGTTTTTAAATTTTTGGTTCAAATGAACCTAGCTAATCACAGAGCAACCACAAAATCTTCAAACTGCAAATTCGACACCATAAAGTATAGCTACCAATTACAGATTTTAGTGTTTTTATATTCTCTAGCAACAAACTGCCGAGTCTAAGCAAAAGTCAGCTAAAGCATTCTGTCCTTTCCTGATCTCTACTATATATGCTACTGGAAAATTTTAAGCTTTGCCATAGAGATATGGCTAGAATGACAAGTTAAAAAGGAAGTATTCCTACAAGGCAAATATTTAATTACAAACCATAGAAGTTCAATATATTGAATGTGTCAGTGTTTGGATTTTATAGTCAAATGGCGTAAAATTTTATTAGTGTTCTATAATAATCATTGCTTACGCTGGCTTACGGTAATTTTCTTAGTATATTACCATTAGTTCTTTACATGGATCTGGGCTTGTAGCTACTAAGATCGAGTTTACCATTCAGTTAATCTGCAAATGAATAGGTAATTCAAAATTAATTTTTAATGGTCTTTTGACATTACAATGCAATGAGTCTAACTCAGTTTTTAAATCTTGACATAAAAAGGACAAAGAAAGGATTTTATATAATATTTTCTTATTGCCTTCTCTGTCGTTTCAGATAAGACCAGAAATCCCTACTTCCGATGAGCTAGATGAAGACGGAGATGACGAGGGTGATGAAAAGGATGTGGATCTTTCTATTCCTGGCTCTTGCTATCTCAGACTGTTGTCACTTACTGCTCCTTTGGTTTTACCAGGTGACTCCCATTCAGTGGCATGGGAGCTAGCATTTTTCAGGGATTTTACCTGATTGTGTTCTTTTGTGATGTGCACATATGATAGCTCACTTTAATTACAGCCCACTTTCTATCTGAAAGGCACAACATATCCATCTGTTGTGGAGGGACTGCTTGAGTTAGGAGTGGTGTCCAGAACACATTGAAAAGCGTTAGTCGAAGAAAATTGAACCAGAAAACTAGTTTAAACAACCATTTTCAGTGAGAAATTAAAATTCATTTCCAAAGCTATGTTCTACCAGACAAATTTGCAATGGGACTTCAAGTCACTGGCTCCAATAATGGTTCTTTATGCTATAAGCTAAATGAAAGGATGGTTAGAATCTTCAGAGATTTACTGGGTACTTTCATTGTGAATATATTCTTTCTTTAGAATTATTCCAAAGATGGTATCAATATTTGAGAGCTGCAAATTGATGGTTTAAAAAATGGATTAAATTGTATGATCATTCCGTTTTGATAAAAAGCTTACAGGACCTTGACATTTTAAAAAATTATTCTAATTATATCTAGTTATTCTAATTAAGTCTTAGCCAACATTTTGCCGAGCATGTGTCTATTACCTTGTTCAGCCCCAATCCTACCTTAATTGTACATGGACATAGAAAGTCCGTTTCTGAAAATTAAGGTCAGTACACTTAAGAAGTGTCATCTGGTCAATCATAGTGTCAATATCCTATACCAGGGGACATTTTTCCCTTGGTTTCACCCCACATGGAGATTTTCTGAGGAATTAAGGCACATATATATAATCTATTTTAGACAAAGCTCCTGTTCCAAATCCCTGCCTCCTTTCATTAGAGAAAACTGAAATGATGCAGCATAGACAAAGAGAGCACCCTTCCTTTTCTCTTGATGTCCAGAACAAGCCTTAAAGATTTGTTCCCTGGTCCTCTCTTCTGTTTTTACCCACTTCTGGAAGGCTCTTCAGAGTCTGGGACCCCTTTGGCGTTTTAATAGTCAGTCCCAGGAAGGAAATAACTTTGTTATCCAAAGTTTCTCCTGTAACCCAAAATCACCTTAGAGGTAAAAGTTCTTTTGGGCTTTTTAAATGACAGCATTCCTAGTGACGTGGAGCCTTCCCTCCAGTCTTGTTGTATTGGAAAAAGGAGAAGGTGTGGCCAAGGTGAGCTGTTGCTTCTCTCCTCTCAGGATGTGGTAGCCATTAACCTGTTCTACATCATTTGTTCTTGATGGTTGCAAGTGCCTTTCCGTGAGAAAGAAGGGGAGGATTTGAGTTCAGCAACTGCATCTGTTTGAGAAAATTCAGTAATTAGACTCTGGCGGGGGTGCCGTAGATGTTGGCCGTGTCTGGCAGACTGTGTCACCACAGGCAAAGGTCTTTATTTTCCTGTGCCTCACTCTCCCTGCAATTACTGGACTACTCAAAAAAGAACCAGGGGAAAGTACCAGCCCTAGGACTGTGGACCTTAAAAGGTACAGGGTGGCTAGTATAAGATCTCTAGTTACAGCAGCCAGAAAACCCAACTGCACTGTCAGTGAATCCTGGTCCTTTTCTTCTCCTCTTTCCTTTCAAGTAAACACAAAAGCAGCTGCAGCATGAGTCCAGTAATTTGCGTTATTTTAAATGGGGATGTTACTGGTATTTATTTTTTATTTTGACACAATTTTAGAATTCAAAGATGTTATGAATACACTTTAGAGGGCTCCCGTGTACTGTCACCCAACTGCCCAGCAGCTCACATACCTTAGTTCATTATTCAAACCAGGAAATTCACATTGATACAAAGCAGGTAACTGAAGTATAGACCTATGAGGATTTCTCCAGTTGTTGTTGTTTTTTCCATACAGTTTTTACACTTTTTGGTTTAACTTTTTTTTTTTTTTTTTTTGCTCGGCATTGTGTCTCTGATATTTATCCCAACACTGGCCTGTCTCGATTCTTCTTAATCGCTGAATATTATCCCACTGTAGTAGGGACCAGTCTGTCCACTCCCTTGCTAAAGGACATTGGGGTTTTAAAAATTTGTGTTTAACACTCTGTTCTACAGATTTTCCGCTCTTTCACGTTCTCACGTGGTCATCTGGAGGGACGGGTCAAGGCTCCGACAGGGTGGAAAGATTCCTGGTTGCTGGCTTAGTGGTTGGGAAAAGAGGGCGCTCTATGGATCAGTTACACTCATGGTATCATACCCTCATTTAGACTATTTTCGGGGCTGGAGTTAATTTGAGAAACCTTAGTTCTCTGAAGAGCTTGACACATAGACACATTTCCATTCCCAAGTTAGCGTATGTACAGTGTGTACTTACCTCCTGACTTGTGCGAGCTTTTGTCGAAATAGGACCCCTTCAGAGAAGGCATGAAATGACCTTCTCTCGCCATAGCTCCTCTGTCCTCACAAACATGATTCTTTGCTACATTCTGGAAAGTCTGTACTGAAACTCCGCGTGAAGCAGTCACCCACCTGCATGCGTATCGGATACAGTTGGATGTTACTCATTTCTTTCATTTAGACCGTGTATCCGTCAGGGTCTTGACAGAAAAGGCACACTGCGATGGAGTCCCTGAGCATTTACCGCAGGGACTCTTGGCAGTTGTGCGGTCAGGGCTGCAGGACATTCCCAAGCGGTGGTGCTTTAACCCGGAGTGGTTAGCGCCCCTCCGCCTGAAGAGGTAAGGAAAGGGAAGGGAGATAGCAGTTTGGAGACTTAGGGAGAGCATCCTGTCACAGTGCTGCCGAAGGGGAGCAAGGCCTGCAGAAGAGGGGTGCAGGCAACTTGTAGCAATCCCACGGGAGGGGGGGCTGGGAATTCATGCCCTGACCTCATTCTATTTTCCATCCTCTGACCTCCTGCGAGTGTCTCCCATTGGATAAAAGCCAAGCAGAAGCCCGAGGACAAGGGAGCCTGATTATTCTTGCAGGTCATGGAGCAGGGTTGAGAGGGTGGAGGTAGGGGTCAGTAGGGGTAAATGGAAAACGTTCCACATAGGTGTTCTCTGGGCTTTGAATGGAGAAGCGTGGTCGCATCTAGGAAGGTTCTTTACGGGAATGACAGAACTGGGCGCCTAATAGAAGCTCCAGGGCGCACTTGCTGCCTTTAATGTAATCATGGTCATTTAAAGCAGACTTTTTGGTGTATTAAGAATGAAATTCCAGTCTCGTGAGGCGGACCCTTTTTTGTTCCTATGAGAGGCACATGCAGTGGTTTTTTTGTTTTCCATACATTTGTTCAGGTTTCATGGTTCTGTTGTTTTTGTTTCTGCATTGGCAACCTCTAGTGGTCCTTAGAAAAATAACACTTGAATGTGAACCTCTAGTCTTCTCAAGAATTTTGTTTGGGTATCCTATTGTCTTCTGAGCCCATATTTGGTTCGATAATAAGTAGAAACATTAAGCAATAAAATTTGGGGCTTAATTAGGATCACAAACAAATCATGAACTAATATTTTGTTTTTTTAAATAATTGTCCTGATATTGCTACAGAATAATGGAGAGTCGTAAAGGACCTCTCTGATAATACCTAACTGACAAGAAGGAACTGGTCCCATGGAAATCTGAAACTAGCGTGTTCCACTAGTGGGAGGAATAGCACGTACAGTGGCTCGGACTTCGATATGAGCTTTGTGTTATTGCAGAATAGAAACAAAGGCCAGGTGGCAGCGTGCTCTTAACACTTAGCTGGCAAGGAGGGTGCATGGCAGAGATGAGGTCAATGTGAGAGTCAAGGGCTGGATCATATAAAGCCTTGATCATTGTCAGAAGTGTTAATGTTATTCCATGTATGGTGAAAAAAATCACTGGAAGATGTCAGGGAAGGCAAGGACATCAGATTCTGGCTTCTGGGCAGAGGATGGTTTGTAGGGATGGTCATGAAGAGAAGACACCAAGAAGCTAGTTTTATTTAAATTTGTCCAGATGAGGAATAGAGAAGATAATAACTGGCCAAGTAGCAGTGAAAATAGAAATGCATGGGTCCAGGATATATTTTTAAAGATAGATTTAGAAGGACTCATTAATAGATTACATGTGAGAAGTATGAGAAAGAGAGGAATTCAGAATATCTAAGTTTTTCAGCTTGAGTAACTGGGTGCCATGTTCTAATTTGGGAAGACTAAGAAAGGGATGAGGTTCAAGAGCTCCCTGCTTACTTTGTGAAGTTTGGTTTGAAATAGAGCTATGTCTGCATGTGCGTGTGTGTGTGTGTATAAGTGTGTCGATATACACACTTATACTACACTTACACTTTATATATGTGTATATATATCTATATATAAGTATATATACATACACACACATATGTGAGTTAACAATGAATGATTGTCTCCTAACATATTGTATTTACTCTACTTTTGATCTCCTTTCATCTCTTTCAGCCTTGGAGGAATTTTTTACATCTCTTGTGAAGCAGGAAATGGTGAATATGCCCCGTGGAGTCTATCACTCTGCATTAAAAGGAGGTCCCCGGTCCGACCAAGGAAAAACTGTAGCAGGGATCCCCAATTTTATATTGAAGATGTATGAGACCAATAAGCAGCCAGGTTTGAAACCTGGCCTTGCAGGTAAGTATAGCACATGGTACCAAGGTACAAGTTCTTAGCCTAAGGATTGCACTTCCTCTTCCAAGTTGGGTGTGATAGGTCACGGCAGAGCACACCTGCTGCTAACATTTTGACACACCTGGACAAATGACAAAAATAAGCCATATTTTAAAGGCATCAGACAAGTGTAGAAGCAAAGACAGGTAGACTAAAACTACAGAATGAGGAGATAGAATACTTTAGAAGTGTGCCCTGCTGCCCTATTGGAGATAGTCACTGATTTTGATTGTATGCTAGGACCAGGGCTTGGCCCAAGAAGAGGTCTGTTGCAGTGTATAGAGAAACCAGTGGAGCTTTTATTTATTTATTTATTATTTATTTTTTAATATTTTTTAATATTTTTAATAATTTAAAGATTTTCTCTATTTATTCCTGAGAGATAGAGGCAGAGGCAGAGGGAGAAGCAGACTCCACACTGAGCAGGAAGCCCGATACGGGACTCAGTCCCAGGACCCTGGAATCATGACCCGAGCCAAAGGCAGACATTTAACCATCTGAGCCAGCCAGGTGCCCTAACCAGTGGAGCTTTTAGTGGTTTCATGGGCCTAGAGTGATGTGATGGCTCATTTTCTATGTCAGTTTGACTGGGCTAAGTGATACTCAGGTAGCTGGTGAAAAATTACTTGTGGATGTCTTTGAGAGTGCTTCCAGAAGAAGTTAGCATTTGAATGAGTAGACTGAGGAAAGAAAGTCACCCTCACCAGTGTGGATGGGCAACAACATCCAATTCAATGATGGCCTGACCAGAAGAGGTGGCTAGAAGAAGAGTGAATTTGCTCTTTCCTTAGCCAGGACATTCATCTCCTCTGAATTACACTGAATTACTGAATTACACCAGCACTCTTCCTGGATCTCCACCTTGCAGACAGCAAGATCAAGGGACTTCTTAGCCTCCATAATCATGTGAGCCATTCCTATAATAAAGCTCCCCATTTAGAGAGAGAGAAAGGGGTGGGGAGAGGGAGAGGTTGGGGGAGAGAGATTGAAATTGAGATTCTGGTTCTCTGGAGACTCTGATGAACAGAGGTGAGAAACTAGAGTTTTCTCAAAAGCTAGCTGATGAATTTTGAGTTTTCTCCTAAAGTTACAGAACTAGGCTGGAACTTTTGAGAGGTGGTGCAGTCTCCAGCCTCTCTGTGCACAGGAAATAAAGAAGAGCTAGGACAATGGGCCTGAAAACAAAGCCCACAAGTAGCAGCGAACTGATACTGAAGAGCTACGCCTCTTTTCACCTGGGAGCACTTACTTATTCTGGCCTCAGCTGGAGACTGAATTTCAGGCTTGACCTTTACTAGAGGCTGGTGCAGGAGGCAGAGAAACCCACAGAGATCTTGTCATTCATGGGGTGTCTGAGCAGTGGAACCAGGGACTTGTGGAACCTCAGATACATAGCCTATTTCTCCCTCAAGATATTTGTCAAATTTTGAAGGTTTATGGGGTGGGAGGTTAAAGAGATAAACTGAAAACCTCGGAGGACCCGTCTTGAGTCTCTCATAAGCTTTCCGTATTGAGGAGACCAATTAGGCTGTCAGCTGAAAATCTTGGGGGAGGCATGCCCTAGGAACAGGGTTGAACCAGAGGTAGACTGAGATTTACCAAAGCTATAATCAAGCCTAACCCAGTTCAGTCTCTGATTCAATTTAAATGATCATTCCTTTATTCTATGTACCTGAAAGAAGGCAGCTGAAACTCCTGAGTTTAAAAAAAAAAAATCATTTAGATTTTCTGTGTTTCCTTTGTATACTGTCCAGGATTCAATGAAAAGGTATTGGATGTATGAAAAAGGAAAAGCTTTGAAATGAAGGGGACATTTCATGGAGATGAAGTCATTCCATTAAGAAAATATCACAGTATCAGTATTTTTATCACACAAAATAGCATCATTTTAAAACTATATGAAAACCATTCACAAAACTAAAAAAATGGACAAACCTTCCAGAAGGGAGGTGGGTGGGGGCCTGGGTGAAAAGGGGATGGGGATTAAGGAGTGCACCTGTTGTGATGAGCGCCAGGTGTCGTATGGAAGTTTTGAATCACTGTATTGTACACCTGAAACTAATATTGTACTCTGTTAACTAACTGGAATTTAAATTTTAAAAAATGGGGGGCGCCTGGGTGGCTCAGTGGGTTAAAGCCTCTGCTTTTGGCTCAGGTCATGACCCCAGGGTTCTGGGATCAAGCCCCACATCGGGCTCTCTACTCTGCAGAGAGCCTGCTTCCTCCTCTCTCTCCCTGCCTGCCTCTCTTGCCTACTTGTGATCTCTGTCAAATAAATAAATAAAATCTTTTAAAAAATTGTTTTTAATGGGCAAACCTATAATAATAGTGGGAAACTTTAAAATAATTTTTATAAGATTTTATTTATTAATTTTTGAGGGAGATAGAGTGAGCACAAGCACGAGGAGGAGGGTTAGAGGGAGAAGCAGGCTCCCCTCTGAGCAGAAAGCCGGACACAGGACTCAATCCCAGGATCCTGGGACCATGACCGGATCTGAAGGCAGATGCTTAACTGACTGAGCCACCCAGGAATCTCTAAAAAATGTTTTAAAATGGGATACCTAGGTGGCTTAGTTGATGAAATCAACATAATCTTGATACTGAGAACAAGAAGGGAATATTATAAAGCAGTCTTTTCTATTATACATAGTTGTAAAAATACCCCAAAATATATTAGAAAATTGAATTTAGCAATATAACTAATACAAGTGAGGTTAATTTAATGTTTGAAAATCAGTATAATTAAGTACTTTAATAGAAAAAGGCATAACAATCTTTAGATAATCTCGGTAGATGCAGAAAAAGCCTTTGAAAAATTTTGTTCATTTACAAATGAATAAGGCTCATAAATAACTGATAATTTGAATATGGTAACTGCTAATTTCTTAAATCTATTTTTTCTTTCCATATATACCAGTAGTCAAAAATCATAATTTGCTTAGCAAATTAATTTCTAATCTCTCTACCCAAGGGCACCTGGGTGGCTCAGTTGGTTAAACATCTGCCTTTGGCTCAGGTCATGATCCCAGAGTCCTGGGCTGGAGCCTTGAATCTGGCTCCATGCTCAGCGGAAAGCCTGCTTCTCCCTCTCCCACGCCCCCTGCTTGTGTTCCCTCTCTCGTTGTTTCTCTCTCTCTTTGTCAAGGGGGTAAATAAAATATTTAAATAAATAAATAAAACCTCTCTGTCCAGATTGATTGAATATGGATTACTGAGACTCTGGGAATCTAATTAAGTTTTTCCATAAGACATGTTTTTATAAGTTGTTTCCCCCTCCCCTCAGGTGGTATGTTATTTTGTTATGATGTTTCAACCTATCAGAGTAAAGATGGCAAACCTTTGAATAGACTGATGGCCAGTAGGGGGCGAAGTTTCAAGCAGACCTCACTCGCTCTGGTACATGAGGTAGGTGCCTTCCTGTTCTGTGTAACTGGTTCTTCTTGCTTGTATATGTTTAGGGGTTCCCCCTCTTCAGTTTATGGTCATGAAATTTAGTGTGTGTTTATTTTTTCAAAGATTTTACTTATTTGAGAACGAGAGAAAGATAGCAAGAGAGGGCACGAGCGGGGTGAGGGGTTGCAGGGAAAAGCAGAAGCAGACTCCCCACTTAGGGGGAAGCCTGACGCGGGGCTCGATCTTAGGACCCAGGGATGACGACCCGAAAGCAGACACTTAATCCGACTGAGCCACCCAGGCGCCCCTGTATGTTGCTTTTAAAGGAAACCAAAAAAGTTGACCCAGTTGAATACTAAAATATTTGGATGTATTTCTGAAAGAAAATGGCACACTTCTTCCATTGCCCAGCCTTATTATTATGGAGTGGTGTGTAGGAATTTGGTTTATTTCATCATTGTTTAACTTGTATTGTTCACTGTAAGTACCAACTTATTGTTTAAAGAAATAATCTTGCCTGTCCTTGATTTGAATCCTTTGCAAGTATGTAGGGCACCAGTGTTTATATATTTTGTGAATGTTGGGAATTAACAGTAAATAAAAGTGTTTAAGGGAAAAAAAAACAACCTTTGGTTTTAGTGTTTATTCTGTTTTTCCTTTAGGCTACCCTTTTAAAATAAAGTTAGGTGATGCCACGAGATGATTTGTATAAAGTCTGATCATATCAGATTATAGCAACACCAGAGGGAAGAGAGAAGCTGGACAGCGTGTGGGAAACGTGTTCTTTGGTGTTACTGTTAAACACGTGATGACTTATTGTGGTGAATATAAACTAAAATAAGTGAATAACAAAGTGTCATAGCAAAGAGATTTATTTTAATAAATATTTATTTATATGTTGGACATGATAGGTTATATACCACTTATAAATGGAGATAGGAATTTTAATTTAGGAATTTATAAATATAAATATTTATATGTTGGACATGATAGTTTATATACCACTTATAAATGAAGATAGGAATTTTAAAACATTTAACAGTTTGATAATTTAGAGCTAAGACAGTATGTTTGTACTAAATGTCATTTTGGTGTCTAATTTGTAAATCTTGGCATCACTCATTTGGCTGGACTATATGCTATATCTTCCCAGTTGCCACCAGTAGCATATCCAGTTTTTAGAGAGCTGTCTTTATTCAGTGCCACCCATGCTCTTTCATGTATTTAATTAGAGTTGAAATTATGCAAATATTTGGTTCAAAGCCTTTTTTGCCTAATTCAGTGTCTTCGCTTAACTAAGGAGGGACTAACGATCTGGGAGGAAGAGTGGTTTAATTTCATGAAAGAGAGAGCATAGTTTCTAGATCTGTTTTCCTTAACATCTTTATACTTGCTATGGACAAGGGAGAGATTTGGTACCTTTTTGTGTTTTTCAGCTGTGCACCTAGGAGATTGAAGGATACTTAATCACATACTTAACCAAAGTGTTAAGTAATAATGGAAAGCTGATTTTAAAAGTCACCATCAGAACAGAAACAAGAAAAAGTGTTAATATGTATGAGGAGTAGCAGAAGGCAGTCTAATAAATTTCAGCAAATGGCATCAGAATTTATGAGGTGTGCCTTGGATATGAACAAAGTATTTGGGTTAAGATACTTGTTGCTTGTGTTGTAGGATGCCTAGAAAATTTCAAAGAGATGAAAAAATGATTATTTTAGGAGTCATTTAGAAGATATATTGGATAGAATTTTGTAAAATCTATGGTAGGATTTTAGTTTGGATTCATCTTGCTATAATTCATTTAAAAAAAAAAAAGAGCCAGAGATAGTGAATGAATCATACAGTTTCTCAAACTAGGTGACAACAAATAATAGGAATTTTAAGATCTGGTTAGAATAATAATTGCAATGATAATAGCTAATAACCAGCTCAGGTATTTTAAAACTTGCACGCGTGCTCTCTCTCTCTCTCTATATATATATATATATTTATTATTGAATTATATTGAAATATATATTATTTATTGAAAATTTATGAATATTGAATACGTATATTGAATATTGAAAAAACATATCTATATTCACTTAATCTCTAACACTGTGAGGCTGGTACTGCTAATGTGTCTGAGATCACAGAGCTCATAAGTACAGAAGCCTGGAAATTGAACCCAGGCAGTGTGATTCAGGATGGTCCTTGAATTACTCTACATCATACCAAGTTAAGCAGAGAGCATTTAAAAAATATCTTTGAATCTTCCCAAGATGCCTGTAGTATTTCTTTACTCTTCTCCTTGTTTCTAGATTTTCTTTTGTTGGGATCCTTTTGGTGGTGTTGCAGGTGATGTTTCTTCAAACTTCTTTGGGTTCTTATTATTGCTTCTGAGTCTTTTTATTTTAAAAATGTCTGTCATGAGAGTTTCAGTTGGTTTATTCACGCATGGATGGACTCTTGGGTTGTTTCCGGTTTGGGGCAGTTATGATGAAGCTGCTGTAAGTGATTCTCATATAGGTGTATGTGTGGACACCTTTTTTCATTTTTTTTTTGAATAAATGAAGATGTAGGAGTGGAATTGCTAGGTCATATGATTAGTGAATGTAACAAACTACCAAACTTTTCTTTTCTTTTTTTTTTTTTACTACGAAACTTTTCTAGTGACCCATTTCGAATGCCTCATGGCAATGTGAGAGAGTTCCACTTGTTCTGTCTCTTTGTCCGTATTCCTCTTTTTTTTTTTTTTTTAAAGCTAGCCATTCTCATACATGGAGAGTGGTTTCTCTTTTGTGGTTTTGTGTTTCCTTAATGGCTGTTGATGTCGAGCATCTTTTTAGGTGGTTTTTTTTGTTTGTTTTGCCAGTCATACTTTTTCTTCCAAGAAGTATTCTGTTCTTTTGCCTGCTTTTTTTAACCAGGCTTTTCTTTTTAAACGAGAGCTCTTTATATATTCTGATACAAATTTTTTTATTAGAAATGTGTTTTTCAATTTGCTTTTTAAACCAAATCTGTAACTTGTCTTCTTCTTTCCTTGGCAGTATCTTCTGAAGAGCGAATGGTTAGCTTTAAAGAATTCCAGTTCTGGGACGCCTGGGTGGCTCAGTTGGTTAAGCGGCTGCCTTCGGCTCAGGTCATGATCCCAGCGTCCTGGGATCGAGTCCCACATCAGGCTTCTTGCTCAGCGGGGAGCCTGCTTCTCCCTCTGCCTCTGCCTGCCACTCTGTCTGCCTGTGCTCGCTCGCTCTCTCTCCCTCTCTGACAAATAAATAAAAAAAAAAATTCCAGTTCATCAGGGTTTTCCTTTTATAGTTCTTGCTTTTTGTTGAAACCAAAGCCTCAAAGATCTTCTGTTTTCTTTTTCTCTCCTGTATTTTCTTCTTTATTTTTTTTCAAAAATCGAGGCATAATTAATGTGCTGTGAAACCAACTCATTTAATGTGTGCAATTCCGTGGTTTTAGCATATTCACAGATTTGTGAAACCATCCGCACAATCAGTTTCAGAATGTTTTCATCTCACCAAAAAGAAATTCTGTACCTGTTAGCAGAGAGACTCCATTTCCCTCTTGTCCTAGCCTCCAGCAACCACTAATCCACTATTCTGTCTCCATAGTTCGCATATTTTGGACATTACATATAAATAGAATCATGCAATATGTGGTCTTTTTTTGTCTGACTTTTTTCACTTAGTATTATGTTTTCAGAGTTTATAGATGCTGTAGCATGTGTCAGGACTTCATTCTTTTTATGGCCGAATAATATGCCATTATATGAATCTACCATATATAGTTTATCCATTAGTCCTTTGATGATCTCCTGTGTTTACGTATGAAAGTTTTATACTTTACAGTTCCATTCTAGCCTAGGATCTGTATGAGTTAACTTTTCATGAGCTATGACTTATATTTATTGAATATACTACCTTTTCTTCACCAAATCACCTTTGTAGAAAATTGTCCATATGTATGGGTCTACTACTTCTTTTTTTTTTTTTTAAGATTTTATTTGTTTATTTGAGAAAGCAAGAGAGCATGAGCACGCACAGAGGAAGAGGCAGAGGGTAAAGCAGACTCCCCACTGAGCAGGGAACCTGACTCGCAGCTCCATCCCCGAGCCCCGGGGTCATGACCTGATCCAGAGGCACCAGGTTAATCTACTGAGCCACCCAGGCGCCCCTGCATGGGTCTACTTCTGCACTCAGTTGTATTCCCTTGATCTTTGTGTGTATGCTTTAACTAAAACCACACAGCTTAATTACTGTTGCTTTATAAAAAGTCTTGAAATCAAGTAATATGAGTTCTCCAATTTTGTTGTTTTAAAATTTGGCTATCTTAGGCCTTTGGCTTTTCCATGTAAATTTTAAATCAGCTTTGAGAAACCACAGAAAAGCCTGCCGTAATTTTGGTTAGAAATGTATTGAATCTGTAGATCAATTTCGGAGAGAATTGACGTCTCACTAATATTGAGTTGTTCAGCTCATGTACAAGGTATTTGTATCTTTCCATTATTTTAGGTCAGTGTTTTGTTTTATTACAAATCTTATGCACATTTTGTTACATTTAATGAGTATTGCATGTCCCTAAGTATTTTGATGCTACTGCATCTAATTAACTGTTTTTTCCTTTGTCTTAATTTGCAACTGCTCATTGCTAGTATGTAAACATATAATGGATACTTTTCTATGACTTTACTAAACTCACTTACATGTTCTTGTTGCTTTATTTAGCTTCTTTTTGTTTTTCATTGCGATGTGTGTGAATAGAGACTATCTTAATTTTTTTCTTTCTGATGTTTGTGCCTTTCATTTTTTTCTTGCCTGATTACACTGAATAGGGCCTTTTAGTACAGTGTTGAACTGGAGTGGTAAGAGTAGACATTTCTTATCTTATATACAGTCTTGTGGGAAACATTCAGTGTCTTAACGTTAAATATGATGTTATATTTAGCTTATTTTAGTATAAAGATTTTATAGATATCCTTTATCAGGTTTGCAAGTTTCCTGTTATTCCTAAGTTGCTGAGGGTTTTTATCATGATTTTGTCAATTGTTTTGTTCTATATCTATTCAGAAGATTGTATGCTTTTTAAACTTGTTAATATGATTAATTATTTTGATTCGTCTGAGTGAACCAGATTTTCATTCTAGGAAAAACTCCTTGTAATCCTAATGTATTATCCTATTTATATATTGCTGAATTTGTTTTGCTAGTAATATTTTGTTAAGGATTTTGGCATCTGTGTTCATGAGGGATATTTTTCTATAGTTTCCTTTTCTTGTCTTTGCCTGAAACATCGCTGTGTAATGCTATCCTAATAATTTTTCCTTAAATGTTTGGTGGAATTTTCCCGTGAAACCATCTGGGGTTGGAGTCTTCTTCAGGAATGTTTATAACTATGAATACAATGTATTTAATATCTGAGTGTGTTCACACAAATCTATCCATCTTCCTACTAATCCTGACAGGGGTGTGTGGGTGGCAGCAGACATGACAGTTAGTGTCTGTCTCCCATAAAGTGTAAAGTTCATAAAATCAGGGAGCTGGTTTTGGTCACATGTAGCTCTAATGCCTGGTATTCCTGGGACACAGCACATACTTCGTAGAACTTTTTTCAAGTTAATGGTTTGAATCCTTTTGAAACATGGATGTGCCTTAGACTTTGTGCATTTAGTGTGATGGTTTCCTTTTTCCAGAAATGTTGTTAATAAATTGATGCTGAATCTAATCATCATTGAGGTCTTACTAAGAGGTGACATTATTATAATTTGAACGGCTTTTATGTACTATTTTATGTCATTTTAGATGTAGCCTTTCCCCTTTTCTCCCTGCCCAAGATTACATATACTTATAGGATATGCTATGGCCTTCCTACACAACTACACACAACCTACAACAGTAGGTGGGTGAGAGTGTGAATCGGGAAGAGAACTTTGTTTTGAATGTCCTGAAAGCTCTGCTCTTCGTATTCTGACGTATATCTATTTGCTTTACATAATTGTCAGTATTTCTCAAGAACTGTGTTCATTAAATCAAGTAATTTTCATTATGGAGAACAAGCTATTTTATCTGTGATGAATTCTTTTGGGGATTATTATATTCCCTTCTTAAAACTTTTTTTTTTTTACAAATTTTTTTTTTTTACAATTTTTTTTTTTAAATTGACTTTTCTTTAAGTGAAACTGTCCCATGGGACTTTCAGAAGACTTAAAAATCTAAGTCTCCTTGGACTTTGACCTGAAATACCAGGAGAAGTTCTGTATAATCATTGCCCTGCTTGGATTTTTCTAAACCTGAAGTGTTCCCTCCCTCTCTCTGTTTCTTTGAACAGGGACAAGTAGGGGTCATTTCAGATCTACTAGGGCTTCTCCAACTTCAGGTGACTGTCCTCTTCTGCTCCGATTTATAACTACACTTTCCCATCCTGAGACTAACTGATTCCTCTTGATAAGGAAGCTGAAGGTGAATGACAGGTTCCTTCCCTGAAATTTGCTGCCTGTCTTGTCATCCTTTGGCATTTCTAAGTCTGACGTGACACTCTCACCTAAATTGGATGATTGTGATTTGTCCCTGGATGGGAATGGCAGTCTTGCTTCATTATTCCCTCCATCTTTGGGCGCATGCAAATTTTCCTGATCCTGCTGCTACCACCCAATATTTCTGCCTCTGCATTAGGTAATGAGCTCTTTTTTCATTCTTATTTCACCGCAACCTTATCTGTACTTATTGGCAGAACTATTCTGAATGAAATCTGTCTCTTCCTTCCTTCTTTCCATCCTTCCTTCCTTCCTTTTGTGTTGATTATCATTTGATTCTTTTTTGTCCTATAAATTAATTTTGCCTTTCTTCTGCCTTCTGTGGATTTTTTCCCTAGATAGGTGGGCTATAACCCATCATTTGAAATATAAAGAATATATTTGCCTTTTTCTTTCAGTTCCTTCTTTATTTAAAAACCTATTTCTTAGGAAGAACGTGGAGTAGCATTAGCATTCATGCAATATGAAACAATTAGATGGAAATTCTGAATAATAATTGGGAGAAGTGGTATCTATGCTTATTACACATTCCCCTTAGAAAACACTGTGAAAAGTATGGTTTGCTGTATTTTAGAGACTCCATAATTACCATGTGATGTGAGTTGTTATGGTAACTGGGTTTCCCCCTCCTATTAAATAACAGAGTAAGTAAATGGTTGCTTGAGATGTGATTGAATTGTCAGCTTTCAAGCTAATGTTATCCTGATGGGGGTGGGGGGGGGGCGAGATAGACTGAGGAAGAGAGAGAAGATGAGGGAGAGAGAGGCAGGGAAAGAAATGTTAAAATGTCCAGAAAGCACCCACAAAGAGATGAGTATCATTTTACTTTAAAAATGTGTCCTCTACAAGCCCTCCCTTCTTGTCCTTCAGTCACTATTTGTCAGGAGACAGGAATAACAAAATTATTTTTGTGCCAACAAGATTACTATTGACAGAAAATTGAAGGCTATTATATATAAACAGTGGGACATTGAGTGGCTTTGGGGTCTCGAACACTAAGGACAAATGGTTTTTCTTCTGGGAATGTGGGAGGAGTGTGTGTATGTCACAGACTGCATGTAGAGTGACTCAGTGTTTGTGGGTCTGTGTAGCAACTGACATTAAATATTTCAATTCTTTTGATAATAAATACATCTGGGGAGCATGCAAATGTCTCCTTTTTGAAATCGGGGTTTTAAAGTCAATAGCAAACACTTGGTTTACCTGTAAGTTTGTACGGGCTACTCTATCTTTTTTCATTCTGCCTCAACCTTCTAACAACCTCACTAAAGGTTATTTTACTTGAATTATAGTGTTTAATGAAAGTCTGTTAAAATGGATGTTTTCTTATAAATGGCAATTGTATTTGTTAAAATTGCGTAAGAGACAGAAGACACTACCAAATTTCTGGGCAGTATATTCTGAACAGTAAGTTTACAGGCAGTAGTAATACCCGTATCCGTGAGGAAACAAAATCTACTTTTTGATTTTTTTCTTTCAACATTTCCCTTCATTTGTGAATTGTGTTTCCAAGCAAGATAGTTTCTGTTGAGCTACTATTTCAGATGTACTTGATTAAATCCTGTATGAGTCAAATGAAGTTTAGTGAGGAAACTTCAAAATATAAGACATATTGTAGCCACTTGAAAATTCTGCCTTGTCACTCACTGTGGTTTTAGCTGGAATTAAACATTTCCTGGCCGGAACATCTTGGACGTGCTTTTGTAAAATTTCAGATAACTGTGTCCTCAACAACTTGTGTTTGAGTTGAGCTGTGTCTACTTAAAGTTTTCTAACACTGTTTCCTGCATGATTGAAAGTTGAACATCATAGTTTTCCGATTGCTTGTTATGCTTGTATAGTTTTCACATGACATTTTGTCTTAAAGCAAATACTGTACATTTGATTTGATTAAACTCAGAAGGTACTTAATTGAATACTTATGTGCAGAATCATATCATGGGTCCATGGAAGGAATTCTGAGATGAGTAGGACAGGTTCTTTACCTCTAGGATTATATGAGATGAAGGTACTTACACAAATAATCTAAGATGGAATTGGTTGAATGTTACAGGAGAGGTTTGTAGCTTCCTGGAAGTATAGAGATGGAAGAAATTATTTCAGTAAGTGGAGATGAGAGGAAGACAGAGCATTTCCAGGCAGTGGAAGGAGTGAGTATAAAGGTCCTGTAGAGTATAGGACTGACTTGGGAATTGGTTTATAACCCGATTCAGCCAGAATGCAGGTTAAATGAAAGAAAGGACCAGGAAATCATCTGGGGAAATTGGTTTGGGATCTTGGCCAGCAGAGTTCTTACATGAGAACAAATTATTTCTTAAAGTAAATGGTGTGCTTTTGATTCTCAAAGGCTTTGAACATAGTACAAAAGAGTTTGGACTTTATTCTTTAATGAACCATCAAAGGTTTTTGGAAAGGAGTTCTGAGTTAATGGAAGAGTAGCAGCACCATTTAGGATGTATTAGAAGAAGGAAAGATTTTAGGTTGTTAGGAGATCAGTTAGGGGCCTCAATACTCTAGGCAGGAATTAGGACTAAGCCAGTGAGGAAGAAAGTATGGAAAATAGAAGAAACATTTCAGAGTTGGAGTTGGCTGTTGAGTTGGGGGCAAGAAAGAAGTCCGGGATAAATCAGAAGTTTTAAACCTGGATGGCTGAGATATTGACATGTGATATTGATAGAAACAAGGGATAAGAGGAAGGGTGGATTTTCAGTGCTGATGGCAAGTGTACAGGGTATAATAGACAATGGGAAGTGAGGGTTTGAGAAGCATTACAATGTGAAAGTGGCAACTTTCAAACTCTGTATTTTTAGTTTTATTTTTATTGAGGTATAATATACAGGCACTCGATTTCTCCTCTCTTAGTACATAGTTCTATGAATTTTTACAAGTGCATACATTCATGTAACCTAAACTCCAGTCAAGATAAGAACAGTTCTGTCGTCCTAAAAATTCCCCCATGCTCCTTTATTTAGTCAGTCCCTTTCCTCTCCCCTTTCTTCTGAAACCACTGTTCTAGTTTATGTCCTTCTCGTTGAAACCACAAGAGTCCTGGGGACCACCACGAATATAGTTGGATGATTAAGAGGCTGACTACCAAGCCCCCAGCCCTCATCCTCACTTCATCTAGATAACTTTTGCCTGTTTTCTGTTTTATATGTTGGCGTTCTACTTAACATTTGGGGTGGGTGGGAAAATTGCATAGCTTAACACTTAAAACCTCGTCATATTCTGTGGTGTTGCTGTCACAACTCTAAGCTACAGTTCTCTTACCTGGATCATTGCAGTAGCCTGTGGGTAGGTGTCCCTTCTCTGACCTTTGCCTCCTATAGTCTGTTCGCAACATAGCGGTCATCATGATCTTTTTGTTCTATAGGTTAGATCATGTCTTTCTTCTCAAAATATTATAATGGTTCCCCCTTTAATAAGAATAAAAATAAGTTCTGAGAGGCTCCCAGGTGGTTCAGTCAGTTAAGTGTCTGATTCTTGATTTCAGCTCCAGTCATGATCTCAGGGTTGTGAGATCGAGCCCTGTGTTGGGCTCTGCCCTGGGCATGGAGCCCGCTTAAGATTCTCTCTCCGACTTCTGCCCCTTGCCCTCTGCACCTGTGCACATTCTCTCTCTCTCTCAAAAAAAGGTAAGTCTTGAAAAGTGACCTAGAAGTGACTTCTGCATCCTCTGAGTGTCCTGTAAATTTACCAAACTCTCGTGCTCACTCTGTGCTCGTTGGTTATAATAGGTTACACTGGTCTTTGTGTTCCTCAGACAGGTTAGCCATGTGCTTGCTTTAGGACCTGTGCCCCACCTTGTGTGTGTGTTTTTAAACTGAGGCAAAATTCGCATAACATAAAATTAACTCTTTTAAAGCTTAAAGCATATACAATTCAGTGGTATTTAGTGTATTCACAGGGTGCAAACCATCACCTTTAGCTAGTTCCAGAACATTTTCATCACCCTCCAGTGAGACCATGTGTGTGAAATAATCACTTCCCATTTCCCCCTCCCTTCTTCCCTTCCCCCTCTCTTCCCCTCCCCTGGCAACAACAACCATGGATTTACCTATTTGAGATATTTCATATAAATAGAATCATGTAATAAGAACCTTTCTGTCTGGCTTCTTTCTGTTTCACGTAAATGTTTTCACAGTTCATCTACATCTAGGGTGCATCTGTCCGTCATTCCTTTTTATGGTTGAATAATATTCTGTTGTAGATATATTTTGTTTGTCCACGCATTGCTCGTGTGGGTTATTTCCATCTTTTGGCCGTTGTGAAAATGCTGCTTTGAGCATTCGTCTACGGTGTTTGTTTGCATATATGGTCTCAATTCTTTTGGGTATGTATGTAGAATTGAAATTGCTGGGTCATAGGGTAATTCTGTATTTGACTTCTTGAGGAATGACCAAACCGTGTTCCATAGTAGCTGAACTGTTTTCCATTCCCACCAGCCCTTCTCTGGGTTTCTATAACTTCATCACGTTCCAGTCTTTACTCAGGCCTCACCTTCTTAACGAGGTCTGCTCTGTCTGCCCTGTTGAGTCCCGTAAAGTGTTCTGTCCCTGTCCTCCCCCCATACCCTCCTCGTGTATATTTCTCTAATATGGTCTCTTTTTTTAGACACATGTGTAATGTTTCATTATACTCACTCCCTCTTACACCGAGACACACTTCCTTTTCTCCAGATCACAGAACCTGCTCATGGCAACAGTCCATCAGACACCCATCATTGCAAGGGCATGTGCAGATGAAGCCAAACTACATTCCACACCCCTGACAACTTGCTGCACAGTAGTGGAGAACCTTCATCTGCTGGAATGGAGGAACAGGGTTACAAGTTCATGATTTGCAATTATTTAGTTGATTGGATTCCCTTCAAAGGCTTCTCAGAGTATAGCAAATTATACATAATTTCCATGCTTTAAAAATGCTAATTGTATTCTTGAGCCTAGCAACATTAACCTATATGGGTGGCTATATATTGAACTAGAATAGTGTCCTAAAATGTGTTTTTGTTTAAAATGGTCAAGGGTGTCTCTTTTGCTGTGTAACACAACGGGAGTGTAAGGGCATGACTGACTTCAAGCTCTTTCCCTGAGTTTCTCTTCAATAAAGGGAAGAGCAGGAGAATGCATTTTAAGGCGATTTATTTGCAGCTGACTCCATAGAACACTGAGACTAGGTATAATCTCATAAACCAGGAGGCGTTCAGGCTGGTGTGTAGGCTCGAGAGTTGAGCTGGGTGCCCGCACCCACCTTCAGATGTGGTTGGAGCCGCAGCTGGAGGATTAGCTTTAACCTTCAGTTTTTAACCTCCTTTCAGATAGGTTTCCGGGCACAAATGCTTTTGTTCTTAGAAGCTCAACGTTTGATTTGTTCATTTTCCTTTACATTTTTTCCATAATACTTTCTTTTTTCAAACTCAGGTTGAAATCATCATTGCCACTGTTGTCCTTCCAAAAGCATCCAGTACTCTTTTTACCAATTCGCTGAGACCACGGATCGTCTCGGTAGTGCAGTGATATCCGTGGATTATATGGCAGGAAAATACTGAAATACTTTGAGGTTGTGAAGTAAGAGAGGAAAGTTTGTTTGTTGTGCTTGAGTGTTCTTTCTGTTAAATCCAGGTCTCACAATAGGATTCTTTTTTAAGCGGGGGGATGCAGAGGAAGGGGGACAGAGAGAATCATAAGCAGGCTCCATGCCTAGCACGGAGCCTGACCTGGGACCCCAACTCATGACCCTGAGATCGTGGCCTGAGCCAAAGTCAAGAGTCAGATGCTTAACTGACTGAGCCACCCAGGTGCTCCCAAAATAGGACTTGAGAGTTAATGTATTTTATGAAACGTAAATAGAATTGATAGGAAGATGCCCCCCATTTTGGAAAGAGAGAGCAGGGCCAAAGACCAATTAATGCCTCTCCAGCTGGAAATGGGGCCTCCGTTGGTGACTGCTTCCCGGATAATGAGAGAGGAAGCAGGAACTGGGGGCCTGTTTCTTCAAGGATTTTTCTTGACCTGTTGACAATCTCCCTCTACCCTACTCCATGAGTACTTAATCAGAAAAAGAAGAAACCCATCCTTAGAATTTTTTTTAAAGTCCATTTCATGGTGCAGGTATCTTTTTCAGACTCAGTATCTTTTTTTTTTTTTTTTTTAAGAAAAGCAGTGCTAAGATGAGAAGTGATAGGTAGCAGACAGAATAATTCTTTGTTCTTTTCATTCCCATAGGTTCCTACTAATTTTGACGGATAATCTGTTTGTGCTCCTTTCTGACTCTCCCATTAGAAAGCACTCTGCAGACACACACCGATAATCCTCATAACCTTTCACAGTACCTTATATATAGCAGGCCTGCACGAGGACCAGGGTTCCAGAAAATTCCAGAGGCCCTAGGAAGCAGCTGTATGCAGAACGGCTGTTCTCTTCCCTCTCACAAAGCCCTTGAGAAAATTAATTCCCACAATGCAGTAAGATCTCCTTACACACTCTAGTTATCATAATTCTGGGGTCATTATATAGAAATTTGTCTTTTTGGCTGTTTGTTGTTGTTTTCGAGTGCGAAGGACCCAGACTACAGTTTTGGTTGTTTGGGTTTAGATGAGATGGGTTACAGGAAATGTGAAATGTGATGCGCTGTGACTGTTTTTCTTGAACGATCTTTCTTTAACAGAAGCAGACCTTGGGAAGATTTGTTGCAAGATAGCCTCCTACTAATAGGTAGAAACAGAAATGACTATGAAAACCAGATGTTTTGTCTGGGCCTCTCTTCAGAAACAGGGCTTCGGCATTGGCATATATCATTTTTCTCTTGTTTACCCACACTGATTAAAGGGCTTTATCTAGTGGTGTGCACGATTGCTTGGTGAAGGACTCATTTGCATCTCTGGCCCTCATGGTTTCTACACAACGTGATAGTTCTGTTGGCAGTTGAAGTTTATTACTTCAGAAATTGTCATTGTGGAAATCCAGGATGCGAGCGATATTTATTTAAAATGACCAGGGGCATTTGATAGACAGTACCTAGTTTCCTGACATTGGCAAGATGCTACACAGAGTTGCCCCCTCATTTTCGGGGACACATTTGTCTTACACATACATCGTAACTTGTGATTACTGTAGAATTCTATTGGCTTTAATTTAGAAAATTCCAGGCTTATTTTGTCTTGACGCGACTCTAAACCCTTCGCCTTTGAAAATAGCTGAAAGCTCTTATTTGTGGTTCAGATCTTAGACTGATTTGGTTTGTTTTAGAATCTGAATCATTTAAAATGAAGGGAAGGCAGGAGTTTTATTCTGTTTTAATACCACATAGTCTGATTTAACGTTGTGGTCCATTTTCCCTGCAGGTTCAGATCCAGCTTTCCGAGTGGCACCGGGCGATCTTTCTGCCCCAGGCCTGGCTTGCATTTATGAGTCGAGCTTATCATGCCATTTTACAGGTAACGAAACCATAGGATCAGGTGCTGTAGGGGAGTGTTCCCCTCGGATCTCAAATTTTAATGTGCATATGGATTTAGTATAAAAGCCCTTAGGAAAATAGCACTGTCAAAAATGCAGAGCTTGGGATGCCTGGGTGGCCTAGTCGGTTAAGCGCCTGCCTTCAGCTCAGGTTGTGATACCAGGGTCCTGGGATCAAGTCCCGCATGGGGCTCCTTGCTCAGTGGGGAACCTGCTTCTCCCTCTGCCTGCTGCTCCTATTTGTACACTCCCTCCCCTCTCTCTCTGACAAATAACTAAATAAAATATTTTTAAAGACACAGTGCTTACTTTGCTCACAAAAGAATGTGAGTTACACACCTAACTGCACTTATATTTTCAACCTTGATGTCCTCCATCTGTGGCCAATCCGCTGCTTTCTGAGACCTCCTAGACATCCCAGGTGTCCCCCATGGCCGTCCCACAGTGCCTTGACATACCACATCCCAGACTGAGCTCCCCATCTGCCCGTGAACCTCCTAGGCTGTCCTTGTTTACAGCTCCAGCCTTATTATCTCTTAATCCTTCTCAGGAATTGTATGTTTCAGTCTTGGCTAAACCTCTTTGTTGTCCAAACTCAGCACGTCTTCCCTAACCTCTTGACTTTTACACACCGTTCCTTCTGCTCTAGGCGCTGCCGTTTCGTCTTCACCCACATAATTCCTGCTGGTTTAAAAATGTTGGGGGGGTTTTAAAAAAAAATTTATCTAGGAAGGCACTTACCTGTGGGGCCTACCCTGCGAAACTGAATCATATGCCCCTCTGTTGTGCTTTCTTAGAATACCTCCTTCCCCATTCCCTTTTTTTTTAATGGTGTATGCATCTATCTATCTATTTATTTATTTACTTAGTAATCTTTACACCCAACGTGGGGCTGGAATCCACAACCCCGAGATCAGGAGTCATGCCCTCTGCTGACCGAGCGGGTCGAGCATCCCCCATGCTCCCTGTTTTGAAGCCCTTATCACCTTAGATATTTCTCAGGGGCCCTTTGGCTGTCCCTGCTCCTTAAAGCCAAGAGCTGTGTTTTCTTCCCTGTTGTCCCTCTAGAACCTGGCATAGTGCCTAAAACATAGTAGGTACTCCCTAAATAAATGAATTATACTCCATCTGACTTCATTTAGACCAATAATACTAAAAATTGTGGTTTGTGGATTTTAAAATTAGAAAATTTGCTATCCGTGTGGAAATATACAAATTAATAATATGAGGAAATGACTAACCAATCTTTTTTTTGAAGCATAAAATTCATTTTTAAGGATGATAGAAAAAAAGTCTGATGGTACTTAAGTAATTTATGGCCCAGAATAGGATTTTCATGGAGTCTCAGGAAGTGTGGTGTTGGGGTTAAAGGTAATAGCTGTCCTAAAAGATGGGGGGCGGTGCAGTTGCGAGAAATGACTGGGCATCTTAGCATTGGTGTTCTTAACCTGAAATGTTGCTGCAGCATATTTTATTGAATTATAGGGTTTTTAAGCCATGTTGCATCTTCAGAGTTTCTGGCTCGTTAGAACTGAGTCGGGGGGGTTGGGGCGCCTGGGTGGCTCAGTGGGTTAAGCCTCTGCCTTCGGCTCAGGTCATGATCTAGCCCCGCATCGGGCTCTCTGCTCAGTGGGGAGCCTGCTTCCCTTCCTCTCTCTCTCTCTGACTGCCTCTCTGCCTACTTGTGATCTCTGTCTGCCAAATAAGTAAATAAAAAAAATAAAAAAGAACTGAGTCGGGGACCAGGAACTCCCGTGTTTACCAAGCTGTCCAAGGTCATGTCTGTCAACCACACTAGCGTTTTAGATGGTTCCCCAAACTACACTGGAATTCACACTTTGAGGATGTCCTTTTAGAACCCTCGTTCCCTTTAGCTCAGCTTTCACACATTTTTGCACCAGGTGGCATCTGGACACTCGGTTTTGAGCAGGTCCATGAGTGAGGGAATGTGTATTACACAAACATACCAGTTATGGTTTTTAATTCAAGAAGAGTGAGATTGAGAATCAGAGTATGCTCTTTTTCTCACATCTGTTTGCCTCAATGTGATTTTCCAGGGCTTTCCTTCAGCAAACAGATATAGACCCCCTTTCACTGGCCAGGTCTGTGCCAGGTGTGTGGGATATGAAGGAGACTGAAACATTCCTTCCTCTCTGGGCGCTTCCGGTCCAGTGCAGGAGACTGACACGGCCATCAGCAATTTTAATGCAACATCTTTGAGGCTTTAGATTAACTCCTGCTGGAGCATGAACTGAGAATTTTATTTAGCTCTTAGCATAAGGAAGGCTAAATCAAACAGGATGGAGGCATAACTCATGCAGATGACTTGCTATTGATTTAAAAAAAAAAACACCTCCACAGTTATTTTTTATAATAAGAGCTACTGTTTATTGAACAACTAGTATGTGCCCAACACTTAACATGTATTATTTCAATGAATCTCTATAGTAACCCTTTGAAGTGAGATGTTAACCCCACGTATAATGGGATTCCAGGCAAAAAAGCAGAGTTAGCTAGGAAAGTAAAACAACGGTGCAAAACCCAACAGTCACAACTGTTGGGCTCCAGGGAAAGGAGCTAGAACTTCCCCTGGCTTTGTCTGTCCCCAGAGCCTCAGCTTTTTCTACTGCGGCAGGCGCTTTCCCTGGCACTGTCATTAGTCCTAACAACAAATCATGCAAATTGGTTTACTTTTTTAAAGGATGGATCTGTTTACGAAAAGCCAGCTGAATATTTTTAGTAATGCAGGTCAATTATTCTGCCTTTCTGCTGTTGTAGGTGCTAGTGTGCCTCTTTGCTTATTTATCATTTAAAACGCTTTTTACTTTGGATCTCTCAGTTCCACTGAGAATTGGTGACAAAGGAAATGAAACTCAAATTGTAGACTCTAAGATTTTTGCTATCATTTAAACGTACAGGAAGGCTTTTAGGGAATCACTATTATTTGAAAGCACATTGATGCATTTTAATTGTTTTGAGGTTTTTTTTAAATGAACCCAGACACTTAAACCGAATTTATGGTATCTTAGGAGAATTAGAGCAACTGCCAGACTCCTTGTCTATATCCAGAATTTCTGTCCTGGAGGATCCTTCTTCTAGACAAGAGTTATAGTCACTTCCATATGGTGCTAGACATATTTTGTAGCATTGAACCAGAGGATCGTTTAGAGGAGGCATGTTTTATTCAGTTAAGCCTAGGAGACATGTTGAAAGATACACTCCATATTATTTCCTGGAGGTTGATTCTGATGTGAGTAAATCTGAGATCTGACCAGCACCAGTGGGTTTAGCTTGGGCATCTGCTTCCAGCCTTACCTAATTTGCCCACAAGAACATTGGAATTTGAATTTTAAGCGTATCATTGTGGTTGACATGGGGAGGTCTTTGGCTTTCTTCCCATTAAAATTGAAAATGCGATAGATAGCATTTGATTGACAGTTCAGAGGCTATTTTGATAAGGAGGCCTCTCGAGCCATCTTTGCCTTGGTGCCCGTGTGGGATGCCGAGCTGGTTAACGTCTCCAGCCTTTGCCGAAAGGGCTCTTGTGCATATGACTTCAACCTGGAGAGAGGACTTAAGAGATCAGGTTGACTGCAGACATTTGCTTCCTGAGTGGGTCAGTTGACTATCAAATAATTTGAAATCAAAACCAGGGTCAGGAATTGCGACCCCTGGTATATTTCTCTCTGACCGCTGGTAGGAGTTGTTCATTCTTAACATCTGCACCCTTAACCACAGAACCCAAAGTGACAGAGATGGGGGCTGCCATGACCAACACACAGAGCCTCCAGGGGCAAAGTGGGTCTGAATACACAGCGTCACACAGACTGGGTGGAAAGGGCAGAGAGATGTTCCAGAAGGGAGGATTGAGAGGAGCGAGAGACTTTGGAAGAAGAAATAAGAAATATACTTAGTTATGTTGATGATTATACTGGGTTATGGCTCTAGAAGAGAGTGGAAATGTAGGCCTTCTCAATAGGCTGCACATATACTGAGCTCTTTTGTTTTTTTGGTTTCTTTTTAAGCAGATTTTGAACATTTTCATTTCCTCCTGCGTATCCTTTTTGGAAAAACATTATGGCAAGTAAGTGTTCCTAGGAGTAAAGGGGCTAATTTAAGAAGCATAATTAACAGGGATAGGCACAAAATACTATTTTCTAGTTATAGTAACCCTCCCCCTGGGAGGTCAGTATCAGTATTAATAAGTATTAATATTAATGTTTTTCCTATTTGTTCACCTCTGATACTTGCTCCGGGAGTCAGAGGGGAGAATGAAAGGGCCAGGATTCTATCTTTGAAAACACGGAGATGGGGACAGAGATGAGTGAAGTAAATGGAAATGATGAAGGGTGTGAATAGGATGCCCATCAGATCTCGAGAGTCTGAGGTGGTCGGCCCCAGGGCACTGAGGGCTGGAAGTTGTGCTAAAGTACAAGGACCCCTTAGACGGATCGACTGTCTCTGCCTTCAGTGGGCTCACAGGCTGGTGGTAACTGAGAGTTTATATGTATTCATGAGAGATCATTTCCTAAGAAGATAATAAAGGGAGGTGGGATTTTTGTTGTTGTTGTTAACAGTAGACCTGGTATGGTAGCTGTGTGTTACCAGCCACCATACTGAATAGATATTTTCCCACATGATTTCGTGTGGTGCTCTAACTGCATGAGATAGCTGTTAGCTACATTTTACAAATAAGGAAATTGAAGTGTAGAGAGACGAAGTCACTTGGCTGAATTTACACAGCAAGTAAGTGGAAATGCCCTGAGATCAAGGCATTCCAATTCCAGAGCCCACATCCTTTCCCCCGCAAGCTGTATTGCTTCCCTCGCTACAGTTTATATGGAGATACTTCTTCTGTGGAACATACATTGGGACTTTACTTTTCACTTTATTTTATTATTATTTTTTAAGTAAGCTCCACACCCAGCATGGGGCTTGAACTCGCAACCCTGAGATAGAGAGCGCACGCTCTACTGACTGAGACAGCCAGGCGCCCCCATACCTTAGAACTCTAAAATCAGTAAGAGAAAGACAACCAATAGAAAAATGGACACACGGGGGAACCTGGGTGGCACAGTGGGTTGAGTATCAGACTCATTTCAGCTCAGGTTGCGACCTCAGGGCCATGGGATGGAGCCCTATGTCAGGCTGTGTGCTCAGCGCAGAGTCTGCATTTCTTTCTTCCTCTCCCTCTGCTCCTCCTCTTGGCACGTGTGCTGTCTCTCTCTCTCTCTCTCCCTCAAATAAATAAATCTTTAAAAAAGAAAAAAAATGGACACAGTAGAAAATCTAAAAGTCAATAAACATTTGAAAAGATTTTCAATCTCATCGATAAACAGTGAAATGAAAATTCAAACCATAATAAACACTGTTTCGCACTTGCCAGAATAGTTAAAATTCATAGCCTTGACAACTCCAAATGTTGGTGAGAAAGTGGAGTAGCTAGAACTTTTATTTTCACTGTTAGTGAGAACAGAAGTTGCACAACCACTTGTGAAAATGGTGAGGTGTCACTCTAACACAGTACACGGTAAGTTCTCGTCCAGTGTAGCGCTCATCAATAAACCAGTATTTTTCTTCCTTCTTTCCTTCCTCCCTCCCTCACTGCCTCTTTCTTTCTTTCATGATTGTATTTATCCATTTGTGAGAGAGAGCAAACGAGTGGGATGGGGGGCAGAGCAAGAGGGAGAAGCAGACTCCCCACTGAGCGGGGAGCCCGATTTGGGGTTTGATCCCAGGACTCTGAGATCATGACCTGAACTGAAATCAACAGTCGGACACTTAACCGAGACATCCAGGCGCCCCCAAACCAGTATTTTAAGTACATTTAAATAATGTAATTACTGCTAGACTAGAGGGGAAAGTTGCTGATCAAAATAATCCTAAGGGCAAAAAAATAGAGCGGAAAAGAAATATCTGAAGCTCTTGGTCTTAAAGGGGTGATAGTAGCTATAGTTTTATTGTGTAGAGTAGTTGAAAAGTGTGGTATCAACTTTAATAAATTCATGAAATAAAAATGTCATGTGCAGATGTTTGAGAATAACTTTGGTTATATATGATCTGAATCTTAAGTGTTATATGAGTATCCTCATTTTCTCCCATTCTGTTACAGTACTGGTGCCCAGACCCCAATCTTGGCTTAGTGTCCATTAAAATTATCAGCTGCTGACAGAGGCAGATCATTATGATAAAGGTTTTTTGTTTGTTTGTTTTTAATGGGACCTATGGAATTCAAATCTTTTTTTTTAATTCTTTTTTTTTTAAGATTTTATTTATTTATTTGACAGAGCGGGAGAGAGCACAAGTAGGCAGAGAGGCAGGCAGAGAGAGAGGAGGAAGCAAGCTCCCCGCTGAGCAGAGAGCTGGATGCCGGGCTCGATCCCAAGACCCTGAGATCATGACCTGAGCCGAAGGCAGTCTCTCAACCAACTGAGCCACCCAGGTGCCCCTTGAATTTGCTTTTAATGAGCTATCCCAAAATGAAGGGCTATGCACTCAATTCCCCAAATCTACAGCCGCTCCAGGATAAACTTCTCTGATGAGTGTTGAAGTAGCTGAGTGGTGATGTACTCACCTCTCCTCACATGTTCTTTTTTAATAATCTAACATTTTATTAGGAACACTGGAGGCCAATGGGGAAAGGCTGCTATGTCAGTTAGCAGTGTTTACAAAGAACTGTTAAGGTCGTTTCCGCCGTAGAGTTTGCACGCTGATCTATGCTGTGTGTCCTGCAGGGCAGGACGGGAGAGTTGGACTTGCAGCTGAAACATGGGAAGGAAGGACCCGAGGAGGTGCAGTACAAAAAAGTCACCGCCTGGCTCTGGTAAGGGGATGGCTTTCTGCTGCTCATCGTTCCTCATGGGAAACAACCGATGCGGGGCGGGGTTGGGAGGGGGGACACTGTTTAAAAGTTTGTGCGGGGAATTTTAACTTGCATACATGCCGGAAGGTGAAGAGACTAAAGATCTGATAGGCGGATTTTCCAGCTCTAACAAGTAAAGCTTTATTCATAAATTTTAATTATTTTTAAAATGGTTTTCTAAAGCAGCGTGAAAATGGGTTGCTTTTCCCTTTTTTTATTCCCTGTAACTGATTATTTCATATGCTTTCAAAGGAAAAATTCTTTTCCCACTCAATTCATTGCCTTCCTAACATCTCCCATTTCATCAAGGAATACTCTCCCACTCCCACGCTCCCCCCACTTTCCCCAAGACATTTTCATTATTAGGAGCAACTTTAAGGTATCAGGGTTTTAATTTCTTTGGCAGACATCCCCAAGTGAATTCCCACTATATTAGCTAGAAATGTGTAAGTGCTGGCACATTAAAAGCAACTTAAATTGTTACATGGGTTAGGAAGAATACCTTGTCAGATTAATGTGGCAGCAACCTAAATCTAGGTAAAGTGTCTAAATTGCTTTACCTGCAGCCACCAGGTTTCTTGAATCTAAAAATCTACTCAAAGCTTACTGAAGTTTAGGTTTTGGTTTACTGATAATTGGCATTTGTAGAAAAGCAGAAGCTGTATGTGCATGTGTGTATGTTTAAGCAATTCTATTCTAAGTTATATTTTCTAGATGAACTTTCAAAATGGTGACACAGTTTAAAACATTAGAACATCGAATTTAAGATTAGGGTTAAGGGGCGCCTGGGTGGCTCAGTGGGCTAAAGCCTCTGCTTTCAGCTCAGGTCATGATTCCAGGGTCCTGGGATCCAGCCCCACATTGGGCTCTCTGCTCAGCAGGGAGCCTGCTTCCCTTCCTCTCTCTCTCTGCCTTCCTCTCTGCCTACTTGTGATCTCTGTCAAATAAATAAATAAAATCTTAAAAAAAAAGTAAATAAAAAAACCCTAAAAACTTAAAAAAAAAGATTAGAGGTTAAGAATTTGGATTTCGCTTCCTCTTTGTGATTCTCTTTTACATATAGTTTGAGGTTTATCTTCTAAAATGATCATTTGGTGGAGGTCGTGTATTGGCTGTGTTCTCCAAAATGCATAGAGAGATGGAATGAAGAAAGTGACAGAAAGATGGGCGTCCAGGATAACTCCGAGATTTTGACTGTGAATAACTAAAAGTATGAACTTCCCATTCACTAAGATGGGGAAGACAGTAGAAAAGCAGGTCTCCATGGGGTAGGAATCAGATTTGGGTTTTGCTAGTTAGACCTCCAATTTGGAGATATCAGGTAAGTCATTGCCCATGTGAGTCTAGAGTTTGGGGATGAGATCAGGGCTAAAAATATAAATTTGGGTATTATCAACATATCAACTGCATTTAAAATCATGATGCTGGATGAGATTGTCTAAGGCATTAAGTAAAGATAGAGAAAAGGCCAGAGGACAGAGCTCCAGAGTGGTTCAACATTTAGATATGGGGTAGATGAAGGGAAAGTAGTGGGTCAGTGATGTGGGAAGAAAACCAAGAGAGAATGGAATCTGAAACCAAGGAAAGAAAGTGTTTTGAGAAAGGAGAAACCGGTTGTGTCCAGGGTTGCTGTGAGGCAGCAAAAGGTAGAGACTGAGAATTGGGAAAGACTTGGTCTCTTGAAAGTCCTTGGCAGCCATTATAGGAGCTGTTTTAGTGGAGCTGTGGGGACAAAAGCCAGATTACAGAAGGGTCTAGAAAGAGTGGAAGGAGATGAACTATCTTAAATGAGTTCTACTGTATGAGAAGCAGCAAAACGGGGCAGCCACTGGAGAGTGGTTTCTTCCGTGAAGATGGCAGGCATATAGTATGTTCACCCGCTAAGGAGAGTTACACAAGTAGAGAAGGAACAGTTGGTGCAGCAGACAGAAGCAGGCAGTAAGAGGTGGGAACCAGCCCACAAGTAGAAGGTTTGGCCTAGCCTAGAACTATAGGCAGGTCATCATTGGTAAATATTCCCCATTGACCAGTTAAAAAAAATCCCGCACTGAATGCAGCATACTCTATTTAGGAAGACTGAGATAGGACAATATATTTTAATTTAATTTTATTTTATAAAAATATTTATTTATTTGAGAGAGTGCGTAGAGGGAAAAGGAGAAGCAGACTCCCTGCTGAGCAATGACCCGGACATGGGGCTTGATCCCAGGAACCTGAGATCATGACCTGAGCTGAAGCCAGCCACTTAACAGACTGAGCCACCCAGGTGCTCCCTAGGACAATATATTTTAGAGAAATTTATTGTCAAATAGTTTTATAGAATGCAAGTTTATAGTCTGTAGGAACAGTGTTTGCAGCTGTTTGAAAAACTTGGCTGCGAAGATCAAGTCGTTCTCAGAGACTGCAGATAGCTAAGGTTTTTAAAATATTCCCAGTGAAAATAATGCAGCTATAACATTTGCAAAATTTTATATTTATAAAAAGTTTGAACTTAAGAAACTTAAGGTGTATAGTGAAAATACTTATGATTGCTTCTTCAAAATGTAAATGTGGCAGTCCATGGTTGTTCTTGATCTCAAGGCTTTTATGGTGAAAAGAGATTTTATCTTGTGAATATTTGAATTGCGTACACTATCTTCCAATCCACATGTGTAATTTTTTTTTTTTCGGCTCCAGAGTGATTTTAGAACCATTTTAATTTTATTTTCTGTAGTGATGATTCCATTAGCTACAATTTGGACTTAGTAAATTGCTATTTTAGTGAGCTCTTCTGCCAAAAACGAGAGAATGTCTTAGTTTAGACTTAGTTTAGACTGCCATACCACAGACTGGATGGATGGCTTAAATAACAGAAATTTCTCATGGTTCTGGAGGCTGGAAAATGCAGATCGAGGTACTGGGAGATTTGTGCTGGGGAGGGCCTGCTTCCTGGTTTGTGAGTGGCTGCCTTCTCCCTGTATCTTCACAGGAGAGAGAGCAGCCATTGTGTTTCTTCTTAACAAGGGCGCTCATGCCCTCACGAGCTCCCCAAGGCCTCACCTCCAAACGCTCCACGTGGGGTGTGGAGATTTTAACGTACAAATTTGGGGGGAACACAAACTTTCAGCCCATAGCAGAATAAAACATAAGGGACACCTGTACAGCCACGGCTCAGTTTAGGAGGTGACACCATCGTGACGCTGCCTGCATGTCGCTCCTCGGTTACAGTCACCTTCTTTCCTGCCTCCAGTAAGTGACCTAAGTGACCAGGCAGGGGAAAGTCCTTGAAGGAAAGCCTCCATTGCAGTTTTTTCACCTTATACTAAAGTTCCACATATGTCATTTTAGGATTTGGAGTTATTGCCAGAGGTAAGCAAAAAGATTGGGTTCTTACTCCAACATAAACTCCTGCACCTATTTTCACCCTTCTTGCAGGGTCCGAGACATGTTGACGGAGGAGATCACCAAGGCGGCGGCCAAGTAAGATCCGTTTATTCTCTTACCAAAAATTTTGTTTAAACTTTTTTTTTTTTCCTGGCAGGTGCCTACCATTTCTCCCTTTAGGGTATGTCCTAACTTTAAGGATTTTAAAGGATTTTTTTCTTTTCTTTTTTTTATAAGTCAGTTGTTATCCTTTCTTGTGTTAATTCTTAAGTTCATGTCTTTTTTGTGAGAACACAGAGGAATCACTACAAACATGACTTTGACATCAAGAGTCACTGAGGTCATGCCCTTGTTGTACACCTAACAGAGTGCCCCATGCTCTGACTTAGATTTAAAGGATTCTCATTTGGTTTGGGGCGGGGTGGGGGCTGCTGAGGGAAGGAGAAATTCTTGCTAATGTGAATTATGTGGGTTCTGCAAATAGGTTATTAAATCTCAACTGTGAGCCAGGAAATAAATCAGAGTACTACTTCCTTTCATTCCCTTTGTGTTACTAGGTCCAGGGTATCTAAAAATTGAATTTTTAAATATCTAAAACTAGCAGGAAGACCCATGAAAATGGCAGTTTCAATCATAACCTTATGGTTGTGTTAACAAAAATAACAAGTATTACCATCTTGAGGCTTTTTATTTATCTTAAGCCAACTCTCAACAGAAAATTACACCCTAATGAACTTGCTGGAACAATCTCTTCAGGTTCCTTTGATAACAAGCTGAGTAATTGTTTCTGGCGGTAAGTTAATGTCAGTTACCGCCGCTTCCACTGTCAGCTTTAGCTGCTGCCCTTTCTGTAGGACTTCCTTTATTCTTATCCACCAAATAATGTGGATTGACCTTTGACCTGGGGGATTTCATGTGTCCGCATTATCTGGACATATTTAATTGCAGTATAGTTTATCCCTGTTGTGTCCCAGAGCCTTCCGTGGCTAAATAGGTTTTTCTCTAGGGTAAAAACAAAAAGAACATGAACCTGGGAGTTCGCTTTCTACCAGTAATTTCTTAAGCAGGCACATAACGGTGAAGTCTGATCTCAGTACATGATCGCTATTCGGCCTCATGTCTTCTGAATAAAGGGAGATAAAAGTGGTAATCCTCCCCTGTGCTCAGTTCTGTGGGAGGCACTGGGAAATATCTGTTGACATATCTGTTGACAAAGTGAAAACTAAAGTACAGAGAGGCTTCGCTAGGGACTCATTTGTGTCTGCTTATCCAGTTTGGTGAATTGCAGACACAGTGGGGGAGCCCTCGGCTGCATATGGAAGGGAGGGGGTGCTGGGTCTGGGGCTGTCTTTGACCTTTACATTTAGTAGTTTGTTCCATTATGTAGCCTACTTACATCCTGTTAAAAAGAGTGGTCTGACATTTGCAGCAAAAACCGTAAATGCTGAAGAATCTAGCAGCTTTCTATTAGACTATAATTTTGCCTCTAGTAGCCTTTGCGTTTTCCATTCTAAAATTTTATTTCAACAAGATTTTAATCTTCAGATTTGCAAAGCATCGTTTCATGACTAATACCTAGGAAGAGTGTGTTCACGTTCTCAGTGGTAGGGAATAAAAATAATTCATGTTCTCATGTTGCTAAACCTTTTCATCAAAAATTTCAGAGTATTTTTATAGACCTTATCTTATTAAAGCAGTGCTGACAATAGTAGGTATGATAGCAAGTGAGGTTTGGAGGCTGAGAGATTAATGATCGTGCAGGAGGAAAAAAAATTACTCTGTTGCCCTCTCTTTACTTTTTCCCACTGGCTTCCTCCGACCATGGGAGGACCCCACCACCACCTGCTGCCAGCTTAGCCTTCCCTTTCTTGGATCATGGCTGCCACAGGCTGGTTTGGACCATTGTAAGACTCACTTTGTTCTGAGCTGTAAGTTAAATGCAGTCACAGGATTAGACTGATTTGCTCATTTAAGAGCAGTTTTAAAGCAACAAGGATAGGGCTAAGGGAGAATCAGAACACAGATAAACCCCAATGATTGATGTAAGTTTATTTTCCTTGTTATTAATGAAATAGATCTGAACCCGAAGATGAAAATCTCCAAAGGACGGGATCACTTTACCAATATATAATGTAATACTTTGTCCCTAAGAAAGCATCCTTGTAGCTCATCCTTCCCTGTGCTTCTTTAATTAGGTTAATGGCATCAGTTTGTTCCAAAGGACAGTTTAATTAAAATGCTAGTGGTGTTGCCTAGATAAATACTGTACTGATGCTGACATGTTATTATGCAAATTAGTTACCACTGCCCGACCGGTAGGGGATAGTTATTTGATCCACAAGCTGATGAGTTTTTGCTGAACCCAGTTGTAGATTTTCACCTGGCCGGCTCCTCTGTGAATTTGTTTCACTAAATATGTATCGAGTGTCTCCCCTCCATAAGTCATGGTGCTGGGCATGCAGGGAAGGCCAAGTTGACCAAGAGCTGGTCACAGCACCTTTGTGAAGTGTGTAGCTTGGCCTGAGCATTCACTGTGGACTGTGATATACTTTTTTTCTATTCAAAGATTAATGTCCAAATATGCATTTAGTCTGCAAGCAAAGGTCTAATCACTAGTGGCTTTAAATACATTTTTTCCCCATTTTACAAGAACAGTGCATGTTGGGGATGTCGAGACCGGTGGAACTTCTGAAACAAAATCATTTGAGGACTCTGTTTTGAAACGGAGGCGAAATGTTCTTCTGGAATTTCAGGGTTACAGAAGGACTTTTCATGTCTCATATCCTTGGGTTTTTTTAAGTATTTATTTATTTGGCACAGAGAAAGAGAGAGATGGAGGGAAAGAGCAAGCATAAGCAGGGGGAGTGGCAGGCAGAGGAAGAAGCAGGCTCCCCACTGAGCAGGGATCCAGATGTGGGACCCCATCCCAGGACCCTGGGATCATGACCTCAGCCACCCAGGCACCCCTAATATCCTTGCTTTAAATGATTTGACACCCAGTTTCTGGTGACCATCTGAGTTTTTCTATAGGGTAATAAAAACCAGGGATCGAATTGTGAGATCACTCAGAATTTGAAACTATTTTCTTTCTTTCTTTCTTTCTTTCTTTCTTTCTTTCTTTCTTTCTTTCTTTCTTTCTTTCTTTCTTTCTTTCTTTCTTTTTTTTTTTTTTTTACTATAACTTTAGGGATCGATGGCTGTTTTGTAGCAGGACAGGCTTCAGGATATTCTCAACTAAAGGAAAGAGATCATATTAGAAATAGAAGATTTAATTTTGGTTTTGTTAAGTGATGTTATGGCCTGGGCGCCTTGGAGTGCACAGACCTTATCCTGCTTCCTGGTGGTTTTTTTATTATTATCCATATCCCAGTGATCCTCACTGCAGAAGTCTAGCAAAACCTAGGTTGAAGGCATCTGCTTAACCTTCAGGTCTTCCTCCTAGTTTCTCTCCTCACCCCATTCCCCAATATAAACATCATTGTGTTATCAAATTATGACAGGCCTTGCAGAGGAACAAATTAAGCAGGAGTGAACAGAATGAGCAAGTGCGCAAAGGAATCCTTCACTGAGTTTAACCCCAAGGCGGAGAGGGAGAAGGCGGGAGGGATTCCATGGATAGGTAAATGGAGGACCTTGATCATGGCAAGTCCTGAATCCTGTTCTTACCCAACGGAAACAAAAATTCAAGAACATGTGTGTATACTCACCTTTGAATACCCATAACTCACAGGTTCTGTCATGATTGTGGCCTGGGACTGGAGGTCCTTAGCTTGTGGGGAGCAGAGCTGGAAGTCTCCTCACCCCACAGATCTGTCCTGTTCTTGCACTGGGGTGAGCGAGAGTCATTCTAGCATGTGCCCACAGGTTCATGTTCAGGTCTCAAATCCAGGTTTTGGGAAACAGTCTCTAGTTATGGGAACCCCCAACCAGGACAAAATGGAACGTCCGAGGGCTTGGGCGCTCGGAAGGAGGTGGCCAGCCAAGAGCCTCTCATCAGTGTCCCACTGAAAATTTTTCTTCTATAGAATCATGTTGGAATAATGGAAAAATATTAAGTGTTCATTTTCAGGTGGTAAATATATTTGAAAAGGTTCAGTTTTCTTGATACTAAATCCAGAAGTCACATTAGAGATTTTGTTGCTGTTCATAGAAAAACCACTATTTGGATAACAGGAGAGGGCAACTCTCCATCCAGATAGTTTAAAAACAGGACTTTTTTTTTTTTTTTTTTTTTTTTTGCATCTTATCTAGGGTCTCTAGCTTATGTCACAAACTGCCTTTAAGGTTGCTGGCTTTGGCATCTCGAAGGAAAGAAGGGGAGTATAATGATAATAATTATAGTAACCAGCATGGCAGGTTGCTGGCAAAGGGTGCTGTCCACACACCAGCCCCTGAGAAAAGCCAGAGGCCAGTTGCATTCTACTCTACTCATTCACACAACTATCTCCGCTCGTCTTTTCCACGCAAATCAATAAACTTATATTGGCCAAAGATGAAACGGAAGGACACAGCTTATGAAATGCCGGATCCAACGATGGAATAAAAACTTTAGAAAGAACGAACTTAGATATGTGAGCTTAGATTTGTAGGTCAAAAAAAAAAAAAAAAAAAGCTGAATGAATGACCATACCCGTAGAGGAGAGCAAGAAATCCACGCCAGTGTCAGAAGAAGGCAAAAATATCAGGGCACAAGCAGACGTGTGGGGCTACAGCTCTGTGAGGGAATGGAAGCCTGTTTTGACCTCATCTACCTTCTGTGTAATAACACCTTCTCTTTTCCCCGTTAATGCCCTCAAATCCTCTCTTGGAATTTTTTTCTTTTTGAACAGGGAGAGCCCAGTGGTCAAGGGCAACGCGCTGTTAGCCTTAAGCAGCCTCGCTGTGGTCGTATCCAAACACGAAGCCAGCCTTTCCTCAGACTCGGAGGGGGTCCCGGAGGTGAGTTAAGGGTGATTTGAACCAGTTGGGCACCGTTTGAAAAGTGAGACGCCTCTTTAAGCCTGGCCCTGAATTTATGAGGTTAGAGCCCATGCCTGCGGCAGCGCGGTCAGACTGTTCCATGGGTCTTTACACGGCAGGCGGGCTCGAGGGGCTCCTCAGACACTCTTCCTTGCTGCTTTTCTGTTTTGCTTTCTCCATCACAGTTAAGTGGTCATTTCCATTTGAAGGTACCAATTTTATGCAACAGGGGTTGTCTTTTTGTGATTACATCAGTGGTAACCAATCTTAGGAGGTTAACTAGGCTTACTGAAAGTGAACAATGCTGTCAAAAAATGATAAATAAGCAGTGTTTACTGACTGAAAAAAATTGTACTTTGCATTTTAATTGTAGATGTCAATGACAAAGTGCCTATTCATTTTTGCAAGGCATTTATTTCTTAATTAAACATGTGGCGAGCTGGCCAATGTTCATTTCTAATGTACTTTTTCAGATAATTCATATCTGTCAAAATAAAAAGGCATGGATTTATTCTTCTTTTAAGCCCCATTATCTAGTAGCTATCATTATCTGGAGACAATATAGTCAAGTGGTTAAAAAACATAGGCTTTCGAGTAGGAGAGTCCTGTATTTAAATCCCAGCACTTGCACTTGCTAGCTCTGTGGTCTGTTTTTGATAACTTACCCTTGCAAAGCCCGTTCCCCCATCTGTAAAGTGGGGATAGAAGTACTCAACAGACATGACTGCTCTGAGGATCAAATGAATGAATATTTGTAGAGCTCGACGGCTGGTGGATACTAAATGCTCAGTCATAGTAACCATCGTCTGACTTCTTGCTGCAAGAACCAGGCTTTATTCAACACCATTCAGCCTGTCTCTGTTCCCTCAGTATGTCTTCTGGGCCATCTGTACTCTTTTTTCATGGTGGAGTTTTTTGGTTGCAAGCAAAGGAACCAACTCTCATCTAAATAAAAAAAGCGGAAAAACAGGGCATCCAGAAGTCCATGGAATCGAAGGCAAAGCTTAAAACTGGGGGGAAGAGCATTAGGCACAGGAAGTGATAGGAGAACCATCACAGCGGACGGACCACTGCCCCTGGGATGGATCCGCTCTGGTCATGTACTGTGCTTGTGTCACTCAAGATTTAGGGTCCCATGGGTCTCATGCCCACCCCTTGGGCAGGTCGGATGGGTAGCTTCATTGAGCATTTAACCAAGCTTCAAGTCCTGGAGGAGGGAATTCTCCAAAGGGTGCTATTACCAGTAAGCCAGAGAACAGAGGCTGTGTGGCAAAAGCTACAAACGTATATTACCTGTGCGGAAGGGAAAGAGACCAGGCAATTATTGCATGAAAAATAAAAGTGTAGTTACCGTAAGAAAATTTAACTTTAAATGCAGACTCTTACTTTAATGCTGAGAAAGATGTTTTCTATCATTGAAAGAGGCATAGAGTACTTTAGCAGGGACAACATGCTAAATAGAATCTACAACCTAAAAAGTTAAAAGTGCCTTTCTAGGATCCCTGATTTGGGACAGTTGAGCAGATAATTTGCCCCACTGATAACCAGGGGTCTAGCTCTGAGTTTGAGTTCCAGGCAGTCTTATTCTTTATTTCCCCACTCTTTGGTTCTGTGCTAAAACACAGAGTACACAAAACATGGAGAAGCCACACCACCTGGAGCTCTGCTTTTGTTCTTCATTGCCTTGTCTTTGGTTGTCAGTACAAATTCACTCATTATTTGATGAACGTTGAGGCTTTTTGTTCCAATCTGCATATGACTGAGAGCCAAGCAGCCTGGGAAGAAGGCCTTCCTTGAGTCAAGCTATTAATTCCAAGGATGCTTAATACGGCATTGACCTTTGTCGTTTGCACCACCTGGGGGTGACCATGTGAGTTAATGGATGCTTTTGACATCCACGGGTCATGAGTGATTTTTAAAACCAAGGTCTCTTTTTAATGAGTTGGGTTTTGTTGTTGTTTTGTTTTTTTGCATTCTCTTTCCTTTTCTTTTCCCAACTGAAGATCATTTGTGCTTTCATACCTAATTAGCTAGGCAAATGTTGTGATGATTCAGAATGATAAATCTGTGATGGTAGTAAGCAGAAATGCTAAAGATGGTGATGAGAATTTTGTAGGCTGCTTTTTATTGCCTCCTTTGTGAAATGACAAGTCAGAGAAATGAGGCATTTTGAGTTTCTTTCTCTGCACGTCTCTCCTTTAACCCCCACGTCACCCTCACTAAACACAGGTGGGCTGTGGAGAGCTCTTGGACACAGTCTGTTTTCTAATCCCCATCCTCTCACCTCTGCTTGTCTTGGATAAAAGGTAAATCTTATTCCTGTTGGGGCACGAACCAAGGATGTGTATTTGTTAAATATCTATCTGCCTCCTAATGTCTTGGCAGCTGAAGGTTACTTTTTTTTTTTTTTTTAAGATTTTATTTATTTGACAGAGAACACAAGTAGGCAGAGCAGCAGGCAGAGGGAGAGGTAGAAGCAGCTCTCCACTGAGCAGGGAGCCCAATGGGGGACTCGACCCCAGGACCCTGGGATCATGACCCGAGCTGAAGGCAGATGTTTAACCGACTGAGCCACCCAGGTGCCCTGAAGGTTACTTTTTGATAATAACACTGTACTCTTTAATACAGAAGGGGGTTTTGCCCTAGATCTAGAAATGATATTTAGGTTTTCTTTTTTTTTTTTCTATTATCATTTTATGTCCCCCCCCTCCCTTTTTTTTTTAAAAACTTATTTATTTGAGAAAGAGAGAGAAAGTGAGCAGGGGGAGGGGCAGAGGGGGAGGGGAGAAAATCCTCAAGCAGACTCTGCTGAGTGCTGAGCCCGATGACATGGGGTAGATCCCAGGATCCTGAGATCATGACCTGAGCCAAAATCAAGAGTCTGGACACTTAACCAACTGAGCCACCTGGTCGCCCCTCACTTCATGTTTTCCTTCCTCTGCAGGTTCAGCCCAATTTCCTTTCAATGAAGGAGTGGGTTTCCATGGTGTCTGATACGCTCCTGGTCATTGTGGATAGCCATTACCAGCCCAGAGGCCAAGTTTTCTCCTCATTTTATTATGTAAGTCTGAGAAAGAAAATTTTAAAAATGATCGGAAAAGTCAAGGGTCGAGGCTACTCATATTAGTTGTCCATACAAAAGCTATACCGTGGTGTGATCATTCTCATTCTTAGCTTTACGTTGGAATTACCTGAGGAACGTGTATGTATTTAAAATCTCCGTAAAGATAGAAAAAAGAAGTACTGCCCTGCAGGCCTCTCCTCTGATTTAATTGCTTAGGGATGGACCCTGGGCACCGTCAGTGTTTTGAAAGGTCTCTGGTTGATTCCCGTGTGTAATCAGAGGCAAGAGCTATAGTTGTCGTGAAATAAATATTGGCTAAAGATTGGGAGCCCTGATTTTCTAGTCCTGGTTTTTTAAAATTCTGGAGTATGTGACCATGGGCAGTTCATGTAAGTCTCTTTGGACCTTTGTGTCCTTATGTGGAAAATGAGGCAATTGAACAGTATTATCTATACTGATTGTAGCCCCAGCTCTGTCCCTTACTGGTTTTGTGACCGTTGGTCTGATACTTAACCCATCATTTTATTTTCCTTACCTGTACAATGAAGGCAAAAATTAATGCCTTGACAACTTCATGAAAGATTTGCGAGGATCACCTCCTATAACTTTTGAAATACTCTAAACGTACCAAAGAATATTGTTGCACCTGTTGCACCCTCTTTTTCTTCATGCTAATATCCTAAGATTTGAAACAAACTGAAAACACACCTCTTTTGTTTAGGTTTTATTTCCCCTTCATTGGTTGGAGTGCATGTTTTATTTCTGTACCTGCCCAGAATTATTTTGGTTCGCCTTATCACTCTCCACTGCTTAGGGAATTACAGTGATCATGGGACAATCAGCTGAGTGGCAGAGGATTATAGTTGATTTGAATAAAAATATAGCACAGGTTGTGAACTGTTGCTAAGATCATGAATTATGCCCGAAACTCCATTCCCTTCTCTTCTCCATACAGCATTCTGCATGCCTCTGTCCTCCTGCTTTTGGGAGGACCTGTTACATTTTCATCCGGACCTTGGGGTCTGGAACTAGGATTTTTAACTATACTTGGGGACAAAGAAATGACTTGTAGGTAATATAGAATGAAGTTGGAATTTGGATTTTCCTCAAAGAAATCTTTGCATTATGATCCTTTGCTTGCTGTCGGAAGTATTCTTACTCCTTTAATGACGGACGGAAATCTAGTTTATGTGGAGGTCTTTGCAATAGCTCTCTGGTTCAGATATTCACCAGGCCAGGATATTCTATGAGATTTCTAATCATGCTGCTTAGTTCTTGCAAATCAATAAAAATAATCTCCCTAGTAGCCAGCTCAGGGTTGCCTCTTACCATTGTGATTTTTGCATTATTCTACTTCTTCAAAGCACTGATTCAAAAGCCACTTTCTTGACTTCCAGTGTTGGAGCAGCTGGGTCATTTTGAATAGTATTGTCATTACAATAATGCTATGTTAACTTAAAGAATACCTTAGCACATGTTTGATTTTTGTCCTTGAAGTACTGAAGCTTAGAGAGCAAATGGGTACAGAATTAAACACACTTTTTAATGTGCTTTGATTGCAAGGGACAGAATGGCCTTTGTGGTGTATCTGAAAATTTGAAGTGGATAATCGGAATGACAAACGGGCTTTCTTCCCCACTTGAGACATATTTATAAATGTATATAATGTCTGTACATGGGATTCTTGTAGAATTCTTGTAGAAGCTGTTCATACTCAGCTGCCCTGCCATTTTATTAGGGCTGTTATTCATTTCTTTTCCCATAATTACATATAGGAAGGAGCATATAGAGCTCTCCATTTCGTTTTGAATTGTTGGTTATTGCTTTGTAACCAAAGGCTTTTAGGATTTCAACTTCCTTTTTAATTAAAAGGAATTAACCCCCTGTAGGAAATAATCCATCTACTGAGAAGTGTTCCCACCAAAAATTTTGGGAGATCTGCCAATAGATCCCTGTGCTAAACGTACACTTCTTCCTTCGTACTAAACTTTAACCCCGCCCCCCACCTCCACCGCACACATGCTTCCTCTCTCTCCTGGAAAACTGGCTTTCTGGGCATTTATAAATATGGCTTGGTGGTTTCTCCAAGTTTGGGTAACTTCACTTTGGTTTTTTGTTTCATTTTGCTTTGTTTTTTAGTAAACACACGTGGACTTTCAAAACACTGACTTTTTTTCAGGCTTTATAGTGAGGGAATTCACACCCTTTCAAAGAAGACATTTATTTATTTTTTTCCAAATATTAAAGGATATTACTAATCAGCTGTTTAGGAGCAAATTATTTCAGTAAGGGAGGGCGGAAAGGGGACCTACTACCTAGACAAACACAGATACAGATGATTTTAAATGATATTTTTGATTGGCGGGCCTGGGGGTGTGGGGGGGAGTGGCAGCTCTAAGAGCCGTGGATCTTGTGGTGCGGTGCCTCTGTGACACTCTGTGACAGGTGTGCTTCCTTCATGTTTTAAACAAAAGGCCAACCCCTGTTTTCTTCCTTTGGCATGTCCTAGAAATCCTATTCTGGTGAAAACACAGCTAGCGCGATCGCCCGCTCCGCTGCCGCCACGGCTTTGTCTCTCCTCGTGCCAGTTTTCATTATTTCTTGCAAAGAGAAGGTTGAGGAAATCCTGAACATGCTGACTGCCAGGTTACCTGGGAAACCGAGAGCTGATGAGTCTCAAGCCGTGCAGATCCACATGGGCCTGGCTTTGGGGATGTTTCTCTCTCGCTTGTGTGAGGAGAAACTCAGGTACAGTCAATGAAAATACTCCTCCTCCTCGTCTGTGTGATGAGGCAGCAGCACCGCAGGCACATGCGCTTGCGAACGTGCTGGTGGTGGCTCAACTTTTTGAAATGGGCACATCGGAGCTTTTTTCTCCTCTGTGGGTGCATCCGTTTCCCCAGAATGCCATCCCGAAGATATTAGTGTGTTTGGGGGGTTGCTCTTATGAAGGTGATGGCAACTTGAAAATCATTCCGTGCTTAGCTGAATGACCTGCATAGATCCATGTAATAGATACGAGGAAAAGTGGCCCAAAAAGAAAAAGCTGCTTTTCCCCCTGGTTTCCAAGGGTGAAAATAATTATTGATTATTGATGTCATTTTAAACGGGGAGGAAAAGACTGGAGGATCCCTGCTGCCTGAGGGAGGTGAGAATCACCCAGCCTAACTGAGAACTGCATGTACCCAGTTTTAAAGATTGCTTTTATCCCGTGTCCTGGCTACATTTTTATAATCCTTAAAGAGTCTTAATCTGTGCATATTATACTGTGTGCTTTATTCCATTTGTTCGGTGTTGGATGGCTAGCTTTACCCTTGAATGGAGCTAACCGAGTAGCAAAGACCCAGGGGGAAAATTCCACGAGATGGGAAAGTTTTCTTGTGCATGAATCTACTTTGGTTGTGTTGTCTGTCCTACTTATTCTTTATTTTGAAACAAAACAATATTTTGAATATTTAGAATTTTATATATCCAGGTTGATTGCAGTGTGGTACAACGTGAATATTTGAATATCATGAATATTTAGGTGTGCACTGAATTGGAATTTTCCCTGCACGGGAAATAGGATAGTGGGGAGAGGCAGCCTGTTGTGACGTTCACTGTCCTTAAACTTCCCTGGTTGGCAGAAATGAACAGTCTGTCCGAAGCCAAGAGACAGTGTCGATGTGGGTAAACTGGATGGCATTATGCTATATTTAGATTTCAGTTTGAAACCAGTGGTTAAGTTTGCATTTATAATTTACATAGCTTTGTGCAGACACCATTATGTGAAACCTTTATGAGAACTGCTATTGATCTAGGGAAATACTGTCTTTCAGATGATCATTTTCAGCTCTTGGAAACATCTGTCAGATGATTGGGAAGATTGGCTTCATCTCTGTGATCGTAAATGAAAACGTTTCTAGAATGCTCATTTTGTTCTGTTGACCAGCATTTGTATTTCTAGGCCTGGTTCTGGACATGAACACAAGGCTGCCCTTTGCATGTGAATTCACTGTTCCATATCTCGTGTGTTTGACAGAACGCAGCATGTTTTTTAAAGACTTAAAACTTGAAAGTGATTTTTTTTTTCCTTTGCCACTATTGCTACAAATGGCAGTTTCTTCACCATCTGTGTTCATGCTCTTTCTTCAGTATCTTTCAAGCAACACGTTCTACAACTAAAAATGAGCCATGGCAGTTTAATTCCAGGCAACTCATCTCATCCTATCTTGGCTCTGGCTCCCCTCGTCATTTATTTAGGAGGAGATGCTGCTGGTTTTAGGGCTTGACAAGTTTACACTTGTGGTTAATTTAATCATGCTACCTGGAGAAACCCGAAGGAGTCATGCCAGTTCCTAGATTACCTTCCACCCCTGTCTCTCTTACTTGACTTGGCACCTGCAGAAGAGCCTGGGGAAGGACACCAGGAAGCTCTTCCCAAGACTGAATGCCCTCAGAATCAGTGCAAATTTTCACTTTGCTCTAATGATCTGTTTGGACAGCATCCTTTCTTTTTTGGCCTGTGTTGTGAGCACTGTAGTGACCAGTGTAATAATTCATGGTTCCCACCTTCCTAATTTCTCGGAACAGAAATATTTGCCTTTTGGTGCTGATGAGTATTTTACTAGATAATGACAGTGATACTAGATAATGACATTTTTGGAGGGAGTTTCCATTTTTCTAAAATTAAGGTCATCATTTGAAGGGCTGTTGACTCTGAATAGTCCGTGACAACCAGTAAGTGGCCCAGCATGACTCCCTCAGGGGTACAGGATTAGGACAGTATGTTGGGTTCAAGAATGAAAAATCACCTTGTAGAAGAGAATTGTGACAATCCTTTTTTGTTTTTTTGCCATGGCTTATGAAAAAGTCACCTGAATTTCAGTTCTGGTCTAGAATTTATTCAGTAAAGCATATTATTCCCAAGCTTGCTTCTGTTATAACTCCCAGAGGATACTTGTGGATCTCTTCAGCATTGGTTTAGGATAGTTAAGTATATTTTACTTGAGAGAACAATGATAATAGGACTTAGTCAAAGCTATTAAAACTGTGTGTGTGTGTGTATGTGTGTGTGTGTGTGTGTGTGTGTGTGTGTGTGACTGCGCGCGCACAGGCTCACGCTCACTGCAGAATATAATTCTTCACCTCAGATAAAACCACTGATTCTTGGTTTGAAGATATTATGTAAAGTGTCTGTGGCTGGTTGGCATCCTGGGGCTACATTCCACTAAGCATGGTCCGAGGGAGCAGTGTGACAGTTGATGTGTTAGGAGACCCTTAACAGTCAAGTGTTGGTGACAGCCCACAACTCTGTCTGAAAACACAGCCACAGAACCACCTTTTAAGTTTTCTTTTACTACAGAAGTCCTAATTGTCACCAAGACCATTGCAAAACCACATCAATGACTCTCTAAAGGCAGAAAAATACATGGCTGGGTTTCCTCCCCCACCTTCTGAAAAAACAAGTGAAAGAAAAAGGACAAGAACACCCTTCACAAGCGAGACATGAAATCAGAAGTAACAGTGTCTGCAAGAGAGAGATTTGGAATGATTATTCTTAATTCCAGCTTCACGGGTTGTTAAATATTCCGAAGAAAATCATGTTAGCATTGTTAGAAATGTTTCTGGAATTCTGATTTTGGTTTTTGTTTTTCAGTGGTTTAAAATCTGAATGGGGCAAGGAAACACAAAAGCAGCAGTTTTTGAGTTTATTGTTTTACAAGTGATTATGCTGTACAGGAACTCAATTATTAAATTCTCAGACTCTGTTTCTCTGCTCTGCAAAATAAGTATATGTGAATCATCAATATTATTGTTACTTTTTTTTTAATGAAATGAGTGTTCAGTAAAATATTAAGAGGAAATAGTATACAGTATTTTGGGATATTTGAATGATTTTAAGTAACTGACATTTTCCTCTTGGTCTTTGCCCAGTGATATATCTGGCCAACAGATGAACCTCCTTCTGATGAAGTCTCTGGATGCCCTGGAAAATTGCTGCTTTGATCCTAGTCTTGAATATAAGTATGTTGGTTCCATTTCCTCTCTGATACATGGGGATTGACTCTTTCTCTGCCATAAACTTTACCTTCAATCGTGAAATATTTGTAGGGCTGGATCTTGAATTCCTTTGCAAAGACTTTTCAGTAATAATCAGAACCTGTAGTTAAAGGTACTTGTTCTAAAAACCATGTTTCAGCAATAGACAGTTTGCTTCAATACAAAGTAACGAATGTCATTTCATGGCTGTCATTAAGTTATTAATACCTTAGTTCTGTCTTCTACTTATGATATGAGGCATGTATCTGGAGACTTATATGCATGACTTAATCTTTTAAAATAGTTGAAACTATTCTTTGAATTTGAGTGGACGAAGAAAACCTTTGACCCATGATTTAGATTTCCCTTGTGAAATCCAATGACTAAAGAATCAAAACAAACAAATATAGGTTATGTCCAGGGTTCCCAAACTCCTCAATATTAATCACTTCTCTCTGCCCCACCGCAGACTTCATGCTTTTTAAAGATTTTGCCTGTTGGGGCGCCTGGGTGGCTCAGTGGGTTAAAGCCTCTGCCTTTGGCTCAGGTCAGGATCCCAGGGTCCTGGGATCGAGCCCTGCATTGGGCTCTCTGCTCAGCAGGGAGCCTGCTTCCCTTCCTCTCTCTCTCTCTCTCTGCCTGCCTCTCTGCCTACCTGTGATCTCTGTCAAATGAATAAATAAAATCTTAAAAAAAAAAAGATTTTGCCTATTAAATTAAATATCTTAAAACTTATTATTCCAGTTGTGAAAGGTAATCAAAATAAAAAAAAATAATTAGAAAAGAATACCTTGCATTCGCTGGCTTAGTTGGTAGACATGCGACTCTTAATCCCAGGGGTCCTAGTTCGAGCCCCACGTTCGGTGTAGATATTACTTAAAAATAAATTTTTTTTTAAAAATACCTCAAAAAACTGTTTAAACTTACTCATTTAGTTTTCTAAATGTTTTAATTGGTCTGTGACTTATATGGGAGAATATAGTGTTATTAGGCTTCCTGGAGTACTAAGGTAGTCGAGGACTTACACTGTATACTGTACCTTTTTGGACTTCCAAGTGTTTTGGAACATCCAATTTAGATGTTCTGGTGTTCATTGTTATAAAAAACTCAACACATTGTAAGCACACTAAGCTCCAGTTTATTAACTCATTTAGTTTGTGTTATTACGGGCACTGCTCAAATGTGACTGTTTACATTCATGGCCTTTAAGGGAACTTATGACCTAAAGTTACATTCAAGTCATCTAGCCTGCTACGTTCACACGGAGAAAAGAGTCAATAGTAGAAGTAACTGCATATCTCAGGTATTTCATTATGACTAGATGAAGTCAAATCTTCACTTGGTAGGTGGTAGTTAGAGGATCTTCTCTGAGATGCAAGCTAAGATAAGAATCATTGACATCCACCCAGTTTATCATGAAACACTTTAGAAATGAAATGAGATGTTTTAAGAGTGTGGTTTTGAATATGGGAAAAGAGAGTTCAGTGGCATGATTGAAGTCCCTTGAATGTAGAAAATGATGAATGGAAGGGATAGGGCCATTTAGCTGTTACCGGGTCTGATGAAGAGTTGCTATCTTGGAGCCCAATCCATGTGTTGGTGGTGTTGGCCTTTTACAGCCAAGGAGTGAGATAAATTTCCCTTCCCCCTGCCCCGCCTTCCCCCAGAGGTATTCCTCATAGCTATAGGCATGGTATTACAAAGCTGGGAACAAATTTGTGGATCAACTTACTGCAGGCTTTTGGCCTTGTGACTTACATGTATTATCTCCACTGGTCTGTGGGAAGTTTGTTTGAATGAAGGAGAACCATAGAGATAATGGAATTGTCCATAGTGTGGGTATTTATGCATGTAAAAACCTCCTATGTCTAAGGACATTTAACTTTACCATTACCTTTTTTTTTTTTTAAGATTTTATTTATTTATTTGACAGAGAGAGATCCCAAGTAGGCAGAGAGGCAGGCAGAGAGAGAGAGAGAGGAGGAAGCAGGCTTCCTGCCAAGCAGAGAGCCAGATGCGGGACTCAGTCCCAGGACTCTGGGATCATGACCTGAGCTGAAAGCAGAGGCTTAACCCACTGAGCCACCCAGGTGCCCCCATTAACTTTTTATATCAAGATGATTCTTATTTCTTCATTATTCTTCCTTGATTCTTACCTCTGTAATGATCAGCTGTGCTTAGGAGAGGAAAGGGTGAGCCCAGATTGGGACTACACCTGGAGAATTAAGTAGAATAGGGTCATCAGAAATTTCCTGTCCCTTTAGGAAAGTCTTGCCTGTCTCTCAGAACCCAGTTAAAAGCCCAGATCCTTCAAGAAACTCTCCAACTTCTCAAACTCCCGTTCTCTCTACAGTTAATGAAGTTTAGTATTTTGTCATTCCTAATGCTTTGTAGCTTGAAGCGCTTAGGTAACTGTCTCTGGTTTCAGTTCAACTAATACCACATGGCTGTGTACTGCACTAGGCATTTTCACATCCGTTTCTCCTGTCATTTAGCCCCAATGACAATCTAAATATTGATACTAAAACAGGAACAGTCATCTCTTTGGTTTACAGATTAAGAAAATGAGTCTCACGCAGGAGACTGGTTCAAGGTCACACAAATAGCAGCTGGGGGAGAAGCCTAGGTCGTCTGCCCTCAAAGCCATGTTTCTGTCTCTTACATAGTTTGGTGGGGAGAGTGCATTTCATTCAGTAGAAGGAAAGCTGTTTGCTGACAATATGGTGTTTACTACCTTTTTTTTTTTTTAAAAGATTTTATTTACTTGACAGATCACAAGTAGGCAGAGAGGCAGGCAGAGAGAGAGAGAGAGAGAGGAGGAAGCAGGCTCCCCACGGAGCAGAGAGCCCAATGTGGGGCTCCATCCCAGGACCCTGGAACCATGACCTGAGCTGAAGGCAGGGGCTTTAACCCACTGAGCCACCCAGGCGCCCGTTTACTACTTTTTTTGACATATGGGTGTATCTCACTATTAAAAAGAGAGACAGAAAGACACACACACACACACACACACACACACACACACACCCCAAACCACACCAGAGACTGCCCCCCTCCCTCGCCCCCCCCAGGCATAAAGTATTCCCCTGACTAATGAGATTCAGGAGTCTTGGGCAGTCTACCCTCAAGTGAAATAGTGGAAGCATTACCAGGAGGTATTTAATAGACCTGGGAGCTTGCTACCTCAAGTGATAGAATTCACCCAGAGTAAATTCACCACGCTTCCGTGATTTAATAGACATGTCCCTGCTGAGAGGACCCACCACCTGGGCTGGTAGGTGGGGGAGGGTGGCCTGATCACTTACATTCTGCTGCCATCTAGTGGTGCCTCTTGTGCCATTGCAGTCCTCACAACCTTAACTAGTCCTGCCATCCATCAATGACCTGAGCGCTGGTTAATTGCTATTGAGCTTTTTCAAATATGATAACATCTGTATAGCACTCTGTAAAGGGCAAAGCGCTATACAAATGTTAACTGTTATTAGAACTAATTATTAGACAGCCTCTTACTTAATCTGCAGGGTTGTCCACAATAAAGTCAGGAATTGAAGATTCATATCTGATTAATTTTAGAAACAATTTATCATTATATCTCAGTTGATATAGCAACCCACAGAGCAGAATTGCACAGCTTTTCTTTTCGCCAGTGATATTTTAATATACTTGGATAAGAGATTCAAAGACGTAAAGACATAATAGGGCATATAATTTTAAAACTCACATTCTCTTTGTCATTTGTTAGTATTCTTCGAGATTCATGTTAGTAATTCCAAAACCCGAAATTTATACCTAATATTATGATTTGGTTTTATTTCATCTCTCTGAGACACCACCATGGAATTCCTTTTTTTGTTTTCAGTGGAGAGAGAGATGTAGAAGCTACTTCTGCCCAAGCCATTTGTGGTTTACAGACAGCAAACATATCAAAGGGGAGCTAAGATGGGGTGAACGTTTAGCAGTGCTGACCTAAGCACCTAGGGGAATCTTTAAGACTTAGGACCAAAAAAAAAATATACACACACACACACACACACACACACCCCTCGGAAATCAGAAGAAAATATCAGGAATAAAACTTCAGGACTATCTTCTTGGAGCATGCTGGAAAAATGAGATGGAGTAGGAGTTTAGAAGGTCAATAGACACATACATCCTAGCGTATTTATATTGGCACATGTCTGTCCATAGTTAGATTGTATGTTCACATATGACAACAGTCACTGACCATTGTAGCAATAGAATAAGAATCACTAGTGAATGGCAACCTTGCCCATGAATAATTATGCTGTGATAATACTAGGTAAATGTGAACTAGGAACCGGGATGTCTTTTTCTAAGCCTTTGTGCCTGCATGCCTTGGGATAGTAAAAGAGGAGTTTTAGTCCAGGAGATAAAGATTTTTGCCTACCCAGGATAGCCCCCCAAAAGCCAGACGTAGGATGCGTGCTACTTACTGAGAAAGATGAACCCTGAAACTTAAGTGAGCTTTGAGAGGTCTCCTTTTCCCCGCATGAAATCTGACACTCCTCTTTCTTAAATTAGTCTGGCAAGAAATGGAAATTGAGTTTTCTTGATTGAATCTTGGATAATATATTCAGTGTATTTTAGCATTGGTAAATTTTGCCTCAACCTGAATAGAAGAATCCAGTCTTGTTTTTGCTGTTTTACTTGTAGACCTTCTCTCTACTTTGGACTCTCTTAAAACCCTGTATTGGGTCAGTTCTCCAGCATTCAATATTGACTGAACTCTGTCCCTGTCAAAGCAGCATATAGCAGTGGGGGAAAATCAGAAAACATACACAGCCTCGTAGAGCTTCCAGACTAGTGGAGGACATGGACAGAAATCCAACAGTCCTTCAAATAATCCTCATCAGAATTTATAATTAAGGGATGCCTGGGTGGATCAGTTGGTTAAGCATCTGCCTTCGGCTCAGGTCACAGTCCCAGGGTGCTGGGATGGAGCCCTGTCTGGCTCCCTGCTCAGAGGGGAGCCTGCTTCCCCCTCTCTCTTCCTCCCCACCTCATTCATTCTCTCTCTCTCAAATAGATAAATCTTTATTTAAAAAATAGAAATTTAAAATAAATCTTTTAAAAAATTGAAATTTATAATTAAAATTGTCTGAATTAAATTAGTATGGGGCATTATGGGAGAGTCCCGAAGAGTTTCCCTGCTGGTTCAGGGAAGGTGTCCCTGAGGAAGTAACATTTGAAATCTTAATCGAAAGTAGCAGTTAAATAGTCAAGAGGGAGCAAAAGTCAAATTTTTCGAAGTATTAATCACATTTTGTCTAACTATATCTTTGGTTCTAATTTTGTCAACTTTTATATGCACCAGTATAGACAAAGCCAAAAAAAAAAAAAAAAAAAGACCTTCCCTGTAGATTCTAAATGGAAACAAAGACTTTAAATCCCATACTAAAGAAGAGCGCCTTTTCTCTTTCAGAAACGTGATTGGTCTCTAAAGTGTGCCGTGTTCAGGTGGTAGGCGCTGATTTAACTGGTTGGAAGTGCATTATGCTAGTTGAGCTTGTTAAATTCCTGTAAGCTGGAACAGCAGTTCTGCCTGGCTAATGATGGATTATTACTGCAGTAGCTTCTTTACAAAGGACTTCCTAATGCCAGATAGTTACACAATAGAACCGAGAAAAACGGGCTCGAGATACGGTGCCTTCTCACAGGCATTTCATCAGGGCATCCCGACGGGGCCCTGAGAGGGGCCTGGGGCTTGGCAGATGGAGCTGAAGGCTGGGAATCAGAAGCCTCTGTCTCCTGGCCGTGCTCTGCTGGAAACTCTCCATATGACCTTGAACAAATCTTGTAGCCTTCCTGTCCTTTCCGGTGTCTCTTTTCTGTTGTGGATGCTTCTTTTGCAGGAGGTGTTTGAGGGAAGGAGCTAACATATTCAGGAAATGATGTGAAGGTTCTTGACCCCAGCCAAGGAGATAGATACTATAGATGTGTAAAGTAACATAACTTATGGGCATTGAAATACGTTATTGGAGAAATGCCCTGGAATGGCGTCTTCAGCGCCAGATACCATGCCAGGCGAGCCAAACCAGAGTCGAGATGATTTCTGAAAAACAGTTCAGCATTTTCTCAGTTCAAAACACAACAATGATGACAGAAACTTTTTTTTTTTTTAATAGAAAATCACCCTACAGCTGCATTATCTAATCATTCTAACTAGAAGTTTTCTGGGAGACCCTTTTTTTTCCCTTAAATGGATATGTATTCTTTCCCAAGAACTGGGGCACAAAGCCCAAGATTCCAATTGAATTGTCACATGGGGTAACTTTTGACAAGCCTGTCATTTGTCCATTTTCTCTTCTGACCCAGTGGTACTCTGAGGGATCAGAGGGGAGAAGAGGATTAATGTCATTGTGCGCAGACAAATAACACAGTTTCTTTAAGAAATTCCACTTGTGGAAGTTGACTAGGAAACACGAAGCACTTAGCAGTACCTCATCATCGTGGCTTACGACGTGTCTCCCCCCCCCCCCACCCCCGTCATTAGTCAGCTGTCCTCAGCTCATATTCTGAAATGGAGTCTTTTTCTCTCGTTCAGTTCATCGTAGCGCCGTCTACATGCGGACGTGGGGGGATGGGGTCGAGGACCACAGAGCTTCTCCCAGTGTGGGCATAGAGCTGGTTTGACTTGGCTTTTTTTTTTTTTAACATTTTATTTTTTTTAAATTTATTTGTCAGAGAGGGAGAGAGAGCGAGCACAGGCAGACAGAGTGGCAGGCAGAGGCAGAGGGAGAAGCAGGCTCCCTGCCGAGCAAGGAGCCCGATGTGGGACTCGATCCCAGGACGCTGGGATCATGACCTGAGCCGAAGGCAGCCGCTTAACCAACTGAGCCACCCAGGTGTCCCGTTGACTTGACTTTTTATTCATCGTCCTACCTCACCATAGAGTTTAAGTCAAATCTATTTCATATTTTCGTCTGTTCTTCCCCAGTGTGTCCACAGCACTAACATGGGCCAGAGACACCTGTTCTGATAGAAAGTTTTCCCTTTAAGGTGGGGAGGGGCAGTGGGTGTGCCTGTGATGGTTCATGGGACACACTGAGAGACCAGGCAGCCGACTGAGAATCCAGCCATCTCATCTCAGGTCCAAGAGCATCATAAACTCCCGTGATGAGTGAAAAGCGGTAACGTGGATTGCTGGTAATTTTTAACAGCTTTTTTTTTTTTTTTTTGCATCCAAGCACGGGCTGTATATTGGGAGTTGGACTTGTTCTGTCTCTCATGAGCCACAGCAGCCAGACAGAGTCCCGAGTTCACGTGGCAGCATCACTTCGGAAGCTCTCGACGTACCTAGATGACAGTGGGAACCAAAGCAGAACATTTCAGGAGGTAGGAGCGGGAGGTTATGGCTTTCTTCCCTTTGTTGTCTCGTGTTTTCCCATGGCCACTGATTTTCTACTTCTCATATTTTGGTAACACTGAAATTAAATTCTTCCTCAGTTTCAGCTGGGATAAGGAGAAGAATTTGAGTGGCAAACAACGTATATTAGATCATAAGGTTTTCAAACTTTGCAGCTGTTTAAATCAACTCAGACTTAAATGTGGCCTTTAAGATAAGAGCCTTTAGTGAATGCAAAAAACGAAGTCAGCAGCGCTAGAAGGCACTTTCTAAGAAGAGCTGCGATTTCCGGAGGAAGGTTCAATGGAGATTTTTAGAATTACGCTCAAGCCAAATGTAACTTTAAAAGATGGCCAGGAGTAAGCTTAATTTTTTAGGCATTTAATTTTTTTTCTTTTTTTTTTTTTTAATGTCCACTAGCATGAAAAATTGAGGAAATTCCCTTTACCACACTTAATGAAAAGATTTTTCTGTTATGGTGCAAAAATACACAGAATTGTGGATCCTGGGACACAGCTTTTGTGTGTCAACCGTGTTCAGAGTAAACATCTGAGGTGTGTGTGTCTGCCCAGGTAAAGCTGGGCAGCCTGGGCTCTGTCTTCGGGAGGACCCAGGGATGACCTTTTGGCCTGGCCAGATTCTCTGTCTCATTAGAGCAGATTCTGTTTTCTCCGGGCCTGCCCACGAGCTATTGATGGGCACATAATGGCTGCTGTGTTCCCCCACTCGGCTCCTCGGCTTTCAGCAATAGGACTTGTTGAATCGGTGAATTTCTTTGGGGCACAGAGGGTTGAAGTTTTGTTCTACTACGTGCACCACATTTCCATTTTTAAAGCAATTGCAGAGCACAGTTGAAAAGGACGTATCTTTTTAAGCAAAGGGAGAAAATTTTGCCACCGAGGGGCAGTTCGATTAATAAACGAAAGCGGGGTTTTTAGCACTGATGCCTCGGTCTGCCTTGATGTTTTGATTTATGAGGCCTCGAGCAGGCAGTTTGGTTTTTTCCCCTCCCCTCTGATGTTTTATTATCCAATTTCTACCTTAGAAACAGCTTCCTTTTTCATGCTGTATCGACCAGGGTTGGGAGTTGAACATTTCCACTTTGCCTTAACAGCATCTTTGTGAAGGAGGGTGGAAAGTGTGAGGTAGCGGGGAGGGGAATGACTAGCCAGGATTTGCAGAAATTGAGGCTCAAGTCAATTGAGTGACTTGCCCGAAGTTTCTTAGCCTGTCAGTGGTCAGTGTGGGACGTACACCTGTGTGGGCCGTCTTGACTCCCAGCATTCTCTTTTATTTATAATTTGCTCATTTATTCATCTTTTCATGTATTAATTAGCACACCAGTGCTCTGAGGTAAGGAATATTACCTCTATTTTACACGATTTATGTAACTCTAAAATCCGCATGCCTGGCCACTATGCCCCACTCCTAAGAGGGAATCTTAATGCAGCCATGGGTCACATCTTTGAATTTCCTCTCCGGCTTGGCCTTGGATCAGAGCACGTGGCTATTAGTAACATTCGCTGGTGATGAAAATCTAGCCTCTGCTGTCGATAGATCCAGTGTTCTGACATGAGATGGTGAGAGAACTTTCTGATTTTGAGTCTAAAGACCCAGGCTTGAATCTTGCCTCTGTCACTGGCTAGCTCTGTGTAGTCAGGCCTCAACATCCCTATGTGTTAAGTGGGAATTCTGACCCACATCTCATACCGTCGTGAGGACATGTCAGGCGGCGAAGCAGTGCCTGATCTGTGGTAGGCATACTTGAATCCGGTCCTTATCCCGGGGAGAAGTTGGACAGAACACTGATGTCTTCTAAATCGTGTTCTTTTGTTTTCCCTCACGAAGAAACCTCCTGCCGTCTCTTCTTCTAGGTCCTTGCCTATACCCTCAGCTGTGTGTGTACCTCAGCCTTCAGTACCGGGATCGTAGAGGCTGCAGAGGCTGAAGATATCATGAACAAGCTTCGGATGTTGTTAGAAAACAACCAACAGGTTGGAACGTGTGCCCTGATCACTCCTCTCTTCGGGTCTCATGTTGCTGCTGAGTCCTAATCTTGACTGACTCTGATTAGACTATTATCTGGATGTTTTCACGCACAGAACTGAGCAGCTACTTTCTTTTTTTTTTTAAGATTTTATTTTATTTTATTTTTTAAAGATTTTATTTATTTATTTGACAGACAGAGATCACAGTAGACAGAGAGGCAGGCAGAGAGAGAGGGAAGCAGGCTCCCTGCCGAGCAGAGAGCCCGATGCGGGACTCGATCCCAGGACCCTGGGATCATGACCTGAGCCGAAGGCAGCGGCTCAACCCACTGAGCCACCCAGGCGCCCTTTTTTTAAGATTTTAAAAAAAATTTTACTTGAGAGAGTGTGCACAAGTGGTGGGGGAGGGTCAGAGGAAGAGGGAGAAGCAGATTCCCCGCTGAACAGGGAGCCCCATGCGGGGCTCCATCCCAGGACTCTGGGATCATGACCTCATCCAAAGGCAGATGCTTAACTGACTGAGCTACCGAGGCGTCCCCAGAACTGAGAAACTTCTGACTTTTCTCACTATTGTAGCCAATGGTCACAGATGTCTTTTTTCTCTCCTTATACTTTATCTTTTGTAGGTACTTCTTTTTCTTTGTCAGAGGGAGTATGAAAGGCTTTTCTCTCCCTCCACCGGTATTTATAAAACCTTGAAACATTGGCTAGGAAACGTAAGGCTAGTGATAAGAATTTGCAAAGATATGAATACTTGATGGACTCTAATGGATCAAACCTCTGCAGATTCAAAGCAGAGAATGTCTGCTCATGACTGAATATGCATGGGACAGTTTAAATACCTGCAGATTACTTTAAAGACCTTTAAAATGTTCCCTCTGAAATATTATTCAGCCTTAAAAAGGAAGGAAATTCAGACACACACTACAACATGGATGGATCTTGAGGACATGATGCTAAGTGAAATGGACCAATCACAAAAAGACAAATACTGTATGATTCTATTGATAGGAAGTCCTTGCAATGGTCAGAAGCTTAGAGACAGAAAGTAGAAAGGTGGTCGCCAAGGGCTTCGGGAGGGAGGATGGGAAGATATTGTTTAAAGGGTATAAGATTTGCGTTTGCAAGATGAAAGAGTTCTGGAGATGGGTCGTGGTGATGGTTGCACAGCAGTATGAATGTATTTAATGCCGCTGAGTGGGGAAGATGGCAAATTATATGTTATGTATATTTTATGACAGTTTCACTGAAAAATATGTTCCCTCTGATTACACATGTTATAAAATTGCCCCATCTGGACTTTTTTTTTTTTTTAGATTTCTCCACAAAGTCTCAATATTGGCCATGGTGGATTATTGCAGGATTCACTGGTTATTAGATAATATTGTATTGTATTGTTACTAGTTTATGGATGTGTGACTGCTCACTTAAATTCAAAATAGGCTTTGCAACACCAAGATGTGGAAGTTTGCATATGCTGTGCTCATTATGGGACTTTTTCTCCTCTTGTTTGGGAGCTGACTAAGCTTGCATGATCTACTTCAGTATTTTCACCCTTTAATTCCTTCTGAAAATTTGGATCATTGGAATCAAGTCTTGTAATGGTCCAGTATTATTTTCCTAAAATAAACCATTCACTGCAGGTGAATTCCTTATAGTTGGTCTGCAATTTCTGTTGCAAACCAAAGTCTTGATTTTTTTAAAAAGATAATTTCAATTGCTGGGATTTGAGATAGATATTTGTTTGTTTGTTTGTTTTTTTAAGATTTTGTTTATTTGTCAGAGAGAGAGCCCAAACAAGGGAGCCGCAGGCAGAGGGAGAAGGAGGCTCCCCACTAAGCAAGGAGCCTGATGCGATCCTCGATCCCAGAACCCTGGGATCATGACCTGAGCTGAAGGCAGACACTTAACTGACTGAGCTACCCAGGTGTCCCCAAAGTCTTGATTAAAAAAAATAATAATTCTGCAAATCGCTGATTTTCAGATGGCAAAAGAACCTATTGGTAGGAAAGGGAGCCCCTCGAAGTGCTTAGATGTTGTCTATAAAATTCTGTGCCATCTGTGCTCTTCTTTTCTTTACCCTTTATTTTTATTTATTTATAACAGACTTCAGGTTTTGCCCTGGCATTGGGAAACCTGGTTCATGGTTTGTCTGTGTGCGGACATGGAAAAGCTGAGGACTTGGGCCACGGACTGCTCCCTGCCTGGATCAGAACTGTTCTAGCACAGGTAGGAGGGCACGTCCTAGCATGTGATTTTATATTTTTATAATGGAAAAAAGGAGCAACTTTATTGAGCCATTTATAGGTACTGCTAAGATATATAACCTAACAGTAAAAGAACAGGCAATTTTAAATGAAAGGGATGTAGGAACTTTAAATCCCTTGTAAATGATACATCTTGTCAACCATTATAGCTTTTGTTTTTTTTTAAACAGGCTACTTTCTTAGTGTTTTAACTTTCAAACAGCATTGTGGTTTTGAAAATACAGAACAAGAAGAAGCCACCTCTGATCGAATAACTTCAGCCTATTACTGTATTCAAGTCGGCTGCCATTTTTGGTTCGGTGATGCAGGTTACGTTGACCCTACAAGTGTAGTATCATTTTGACCAGGGTGTTTCTCTAGAATATAATAAGTTTTATAGGATCCAAACCCCAGGATTGTTTGCCTCTTGACATACCAGATGCTTTGTTTTCAGGGCACTCCCACAATGCTTTGTTTGGCGGCACTTCATGGCATGGTGGCCTTGGTAGGCTCTGAAGGGGACGTAATGCAGGTAAAAAAAAACAAAAAAACAAATCACAAATGGAGAAATCCATATGTGTGCATGGCCACAGCAAGAGGAGAGCACCGAGTATCTCAGTTTGCCAAGGACAGAATACATGCTCGTAGTAACGGTTATTCTGGGCTTTTCAGTGCCTTGATAAATAGAAAATTGCTCTTGGGGGAGCATTCCCCTTGAGAGATTTGTTCCTTCTTTTATTTAGTTCGTAAGAACTAGACATAATCAGCCTACGTACTTTCCGCAAAGTTCCCTGCCCAAGAAGTGACTGAATCCTAAGAAATTTCAGAAGTTGTCCGTAAGAACCTCCACTTTGTATCTGTCATGTTTAAGTTTATATCTAGGTAGTTGTTTCACTTTTAAATGTTTCCCACAGTGGACATATGTATGTTCCAGTTTGCAAGTTATCCTAAGGAACGCCTTTGTTCACACAGTGAAGGCTCTTCAGTGAGCGCTGCTCACTGCGCTGAACTCGTGTTAGGAAATCGGTGATAAATACGGCGCGGGCCCTGCCCTCAAGGAGCCCACAGCTTTTGTTTATGAAATGTAAGGACGTAGTAGTAGATGATACCATAGCTTAGAAGATGATAGCTCATCCACTGGGAATGTCATTATTTACTTTTTGGGGGTATTGGGGTAGATATTTCTCCTTTTTCTTTCAGCTAAAGTCAGAAGCCATCCAGTCTTCTCATTTTCAAGCCCGCCTCAATGAAGTCATTAAAACTGTAACTCAGGTGAGAAGAGGAATTTAAAATTCTTGGGTGGGAAAACAGATCATCCACCCCCACCCCCTTTTATTTGAGACAAGAGAGTGAGAGCAAGAGTGAGAGCATGCATGTGTGTGTGAGCAGTTAGAGGGACAGTGGGAGAGGGAGAGAGAGAATCTTAAGCAGGCTCCATGCCCATTGTGGAGCCTGATGCAGGGCTCGATCTCATGACCTTGAGATCATGACCTGAGTCGAAACCAAGAGTTGGACAATTAACTGACTGAGCTACCCAGGTGCCCCTCAGCTACTTCCTTTTACTGCCTTTCTCTTTCATGGTACCAGCTCTTTTCCTTGGAAAATTTTCCTGGTTATTCACGTTCAGTCCAAGCAGCACTTGAGAGTGGCTTATGGCCCCACATTCATCGACAAACACGCACTGCCTCTGGGAAAAAAGCTGGCATTTTTGAGTTAACTGAAGTTGGCTTGGTTTCTTTTATAAATGAAAATCTGACCCCGGAAGGGATGTTAGGCCCTCAGGACAGAGTAAAATGGAAGGTGATCAAAGGGCAGGACAGATATCTAAGAATAGTTGAGAAGTGCTAGTTCAGATGTCACCGATAAAAGGTTTTCATAATAATTGGTCCTATTTCAAGTATTCTTATTTGCTTTGCAGAATTGATATTCTTACTATATATAGAACTTTGTAGATAGTCTTTTCATTTAGCATACTTTTTTCTTCGTGTAAATACAGCTGATTATTACATCTACCACATAAACAAGTTTTAGTCATTCATGCTTTGAAAAGGAAATGTAAATCTCTGAACAGAAGAAACTCTTTTGCATGTAGGAATGTGATTCTCAGAAAAAGAATTATACCAAAACTTAAGTGGCTATAACTTGGGAGAAAAATATATAAATGAAAACATATTTAAGAAAGTCTATATTATGAGTGATAAAGCAATAACAGAACATTACTTAAAGAAGAGAACAAAATAATATCTCCTTGCATTTTTAGAGGTATTTTATTCTTAAATATCTAACACCCTTTTTTTAGATTACTTTTTGGATTTTTTTCCCCCCTTTTTTATAAAAAAAATTCCTTTGAGGCCAGTCAGACTCATTGAAACTGGAGAGTACTACCTTCTGTCATGATTGCTTGATTCATCCATTCATTTCTTCAGCAACAATCCTTGATCACCTGTGTGTCCAGGGTTTAGGATACTAGACATGTGATATTATGTCTTGTCAGAGAACTTGTCATTAGCAGACAGGCCACCACATCATAAAAGATAAATGATTTCCTCTGAGTGACCTTATATTAAACAGAGTTTGGATCTTGCCCAATTGAACTGTTACACTTTCATCCATAGGTCATCAGTGTGTCTGGGGTGATTGGTCTTCAATCAAATGCTCTCTGGCTTCTAGGACATCTTCATCTGTCTACTCTGTCCTCAAGTCAGAGCAGAACCTCTGGTAAGATCAGAATCTTAGAATACTGGGGCTGGAAGGAGGGATTGCTACTGGGGCCGTGTACTTGGTTAAGAGCATTAACCTTTGCAACCACTTTAAGTGGTGGGTGTTACCATCCCTCTTTTACATCAGAAGAAGGAGAGGCTGTGGAGAGAGCCTTCCTGACTTGCCCAAATACCATCACTCTTTAATGTCAGAAGAAGAGGGGCTGTGGAGAGCCTTCCTGACTTGCCCAGGGTTACGTGGCAGCAGGTGGTGGACACACAGTTGAACTCAATTCTGTCAGCCCCCAAAGCCCTTGCTCTTTTCATCCTTCCTCCCTGCCTTCGTCAGAGAACAGATTATGCCGTTTAATCCCATATTTCACAAATGAAAACACTGAGGCTTAGAAAGGTGACATGACTTACATGTGCAGTTAGTTTAGCGACAAATCCAGAAAGTAGGAACAGGTCCTTGAAGCACAGAAGAGAGTTCTTTTTATTTTCCTAGATGGCATTATAGTTTGTGTAATGCTCATATTTCATTAAAAGTCTCTTTCTATTGTTATGCCCCAATAATGGGTCCGTGATTAAAGGAGCGAGACTGATACAAAGCAAAGGTTAAGCAAAGCTTTATTTTGTGCCAAGCATCAAGAATCAGACCGACCGTCAAACAGACTGGTTGGGGCCGCCCCTTACAGAGAGGATGACCCCTCCCTGCTTTCCAGACTAACTTTTATAGAGCAAAGGCCATGTGGTTGGGCCTGGCCACACACAGGTGGCTAATTGAATTACAATTCATGCCATAGTAGCCATGGAAACTAGCCCATCACCTTGGTAGCTAGGAGACAGTATGCGCCCCCCACTGATCCGGTGTCTCCACCTGGCCTGACCCGCCCTTGTATTTGAGCTTTGTTACCTGAGGCTGGTTTCCGGACTTGTTTTTAAGTAAGTCCCCTGGGGAAAGGGGAGCAGGGACAGTTTAAGGGTTAAACAACAAGGTTATTATTTAACCTTTATTTAACTGTTTTGTTTTGTTTTGTTTTTGACGGAGAGAGATCACAAGCAGGCAGAGAGAAAGAGAGGAGGAAGCAGGCTCCCCTCTGAGCAGAGAGCCTGATGCGGGACTTGGGACTCCATCCCAGGACCCTGAGATCATGACCTGAGCCCAAGGCAGAGGCTTAACCCACTGAGCCACCCAGGCGCCCCAGGCCTCTGCTTTTAAGAAAAGAATGGAATACGCGCATTTAAAGATATGCACATACTTGGCATTGAAATTAAAATTCTAGGTCTTACCATCACAAGGCCTTTTCTGTTTCCACATTTTTTATAAAAAGCAATAAAATATATTTGCAATTCCCACATGCTTAATATAAGATTGTACTTAAAGATTTTCTGCCAAAGCCTTCCCTGTAATACATGGGGACCTGAATCTGCTCCTTGCTCTTTACAGAATTTTGACACACTGGCTCTCTTGGACCCAGGCCAGAGAGGTTTAGGAACCAAAGATTTCTCATTAAAACCTAGTTTCGCATATGCCCTGACAGATAGTCCAGAGACAGCATCACCATGAACACGTAGTACCGTAATTACTGTTCCTCTCACTTTCAAATACTCCATAGTTAGAGAAATAGGACATTGTTCCACAGCATTCCCAACATAATGAACTTGAGACAGCTGGCAGTTGTCATGTTAAAATGGGGAAAAGGAAAAAAAAAACCAAAACTACCAAACTTAGTCATAGAGGAAATCTTAAGTAATGCTAGTTTGGAAAGGCAGTGGGCTCCTAAAGTAAGGTCCTGGTAAATTAGCAAGCTGATGTCAGGCTTTTGCTTTTTTACATAGATTTTTAATCATTGTGCTCTGGGTTACATGGTGGGCCCCACATGTACTCAAGTCAGGTGGTCGTGAACCGTCTCATACCAGGTTCATTGGAACACAATGATTGTTATGTCTGGAAAAGTACTGCTCCTTGTTTCTGTTGGAATTTTCCAGTTGAGCCATTTGTTGTGGCAAAAAGCATCTCATGAAGCAGTTCTGGGGGACTGGGGAGGAAAAGAATTTAGGAAACTCCCCAAACTCGCCTCGCCTCTGTGTCACCGCCTCAGTGTTCCAGGTCAGCAGGCAGACCTGGTGATTTGGACATGCTGGTCACTGAGAGGTCCCCACCTTCTGAAGTAACAGGCCAGCTGCTGTTATTACTGATTGTAGCATTTCCCTGGTTCATCGATCCGGCTTGGGATGTCCTCAAGTCACCCCTAGAATGGTGGTCTCAGCCTAAAGGCCAGCGGACTCCTTGCACACACGGAACGTCGCTGGACTGGGGCGTATTGATGTGACAGTGTGGAAAGGACTTTTTTTTTTTTTAACCACTTCAGTGAAGTTTCAGTCCCCTGTGATTTTGCAGAATCTGCTAGGTTTATCACGGTTTTAGCTTTGCTTGCATAGCCTAAGTGATTCCTTCAAGGCCAGTCACTTAATCTAATAGAATTAGTTGCCACCACGAAGTGTTGTGCTAGATTAATGGCAATGGCATAAACATCCCTGCTTTGTGTCTCGGTTGATATGGCAGCAGGAGATCATTATCTTTCCTTCATTAGTCCTGCCAAGTTCACTGGTTAATTTGATCATTTTCTGTCTCCACAGTTCCTACTGACTATAGCTATTTGCCTGAGAGCAGTTTTATTAGAGCGGCCATTGGCTTCTTCGTCACAGGAGGGAAAAAAGGCAAGTGAGCACATTTCTTGAATGTTATCATTCTTCTTACCCATTAGGTTTGGGTGCCCCAAGCTTGCTTCTGTAGGATTAAACCATAATCAGTATGAAGGAGAGAATATTTCTGTCTGCTAGAGCATCTTCGCGGTAGAAATGATCACAAGGCCAACACACTATGTCTTCTCTTGGAATCATTGTATCTGACCTTGGGAGTGGTGGGAGTGGGGGCGGGGGGAGGGGGTGGTCAGGGGGATCTGTGAAGACCTAAATCTTTTTTTCAAAAAGTATGAGCACGCATTTCTTTTCTTCTTAATGTTGAGTGGGTATTGACCATAAAAGAGAAAACGCAGCTGAGACCTGACTTGGAAGTAAGTCTTCTCCCTGGACCTCGAATGATGGCTCTCTGTTGTTGGAATCACTGGCTCTAGTTCTTAATTGTATCTTGTATTCTTTTTCTCTGCAAAAATTTGTCTCTGTGGGATTCTTTGTTGCTGCCACCCACATTAGAGCACAAGCAACCTGAAGACAGATGGACTTGCCTTTCATTTTTAACTGGAGTCCGAATAACTCCATAGAAGTTTTTAAATAAATGCTCTCTACTGATACACATTGACTATTCAGCGATGTCAGGGCAAAATGTATCCCTCTTGAGAATTTGATAGCTCAGGAAATAGTTTCATTCATATAATATTCTTTCATTGATAGTTGCAAGTTTATTTCTTGCCTGGCCTGGTTGGGTCGATCTGGGCAAATCCAGTGCCTGCATTATGATAAGACCATCCCAGTTTGGGGGGAGTTTTTAAACAAATTAAGCTGAAGAAATCTGGAGAACTCAGATTTAATTAATGAAGGTCATAAAAGAATAAAATCTTACTCTCGGAAGGGACGTTAAAGGTCATGTCATCTGATTTCCCATTGAATACAGTAATCCCTGGAGCTTCCAGATTATAAACTAGTTTCAGAGTTTGGAGATGGACTCTTTAGTTCCTAGAGTTCTTGAAACTGTAGTATTATTTTAGGGTCATGAGTTAGCATGACCGCTTTTACATACCCTCAGTAAAAATGAACATATAGTTATGTCATTGTTGTATATAATATATTTATATATTAAATGTGTAATATATTACATGTAGTAGAGTTAATTGTTTATAGTGTCATAAATGAAGTCTATTTATGGTAGTATCATAGTAGAGATGTATTCATTAGTAAGAAATTGAACTTTTACCAAAGGAGCATCTAAAATTTCCATAGCCAGGATAATTTTAGGAATATATATTTTGTTCCCTTTTTTTTAGTTTGCTCATTGATATCTTACAAAAATGTTAAATGATGACAATGTGAGTTATTTCCATGAGAAATAAAATAAAAATCCTTCAGACAAAAGAAAAGATACTTTTTCTTTTCCAGTGGTGAATAAAATGTAATGTGGACTCCCCAGATTCCTGTTTCTTGGCAGACATGAATTTTCTCTGAATCCTGTGGGGAATTCAGGATTTCATGTTGGTTAAACATAACATTTTTATGATTACATAGTCATGGCACAAGAGGAAATGTTCTGCTCTCGAATTGAAAAATCAGGTGGAGCTGGCCTCAGTGACATTACTTGGCAATCTTCCTGAAAGCTGTTTTAAGACAGATAAATGAAGTATTAAAAATGCCATATTACCAATCAGATTTTTTGGCATTTTCAGGTTGTGAGAGAGGGCTGCCTTCTTGTCAGGTTTGCTGACTAGATTCAGAGGAAAATCTATTCAGCCTTACACATTACTAATGATGACCCCAGAGGAGTGGGGGCCGTGGGAGGCTGACCTCCGCCTCCAAAGCCCATTTACAAAAACAAAACCAGACCCTGCTCTGTGGGTCTAAATGGGATGGCCGAATGCGGAGGTGTGCATGCAAACGAGTGTTTTCTTCTTCAATATGCCCAGCTCATTTGAATTTTAATAACTCCCTTCTGAAGCAGCTTTTGAGTTTAAATGTCTGAATGTCACTCACTAGAGCCCAGTGGGGCTGCCGATAGGAAGGATGATGACGTTGGTGAGCTCTTTTGAGGAAGAAATGGCTTTAGAGAATAAAAATCATGCGTGGCCTAGGCAGAAGAGAGAGACTTTAGGCGTGGTATGGCTTCACTGCCTCTGTGTGCTACTTCCTAACTCATGAGAGGAAGAAAAATGTGATGAGTTATCCTGGATCCACATTTACGCCAGGACGAGCTACAGGATCGTCAGGCTTAGCGAATCGGATGCAGGGCTCTGGTGTCTAATGCTTAGGGCTTTTCTCCCCATTGGATCCACATTTTAATATTCGGATGATAGAACGCACAAGACGTTCAGACCATCCATTCCTTCACACAGGCCAAATCTGAAGACCCTACAGATGAAAATCTTTCTAACTTTTAAAGACTACAGTTAATAGCTTTGACTATAACTGGTTTTTTGCTCTGCCCCGACATTCTCCTTTCTTCCCTAATAACCATGACCTCTAATGGCAGATGTCATCATCATCATCATTATTTATTCCCATGGACATTTCTTCATAATGCTATTAAAATATTAAAATATGCTCAGAATCTGTCTCTTCCTATGATGGAATTTTTTTTTTCCCCTTAAGAGACTCTGAATTTTGACCCTTAGTTTTGCTTCTTTTCTATTCATTTATTCTTTTCTTCTGATCTTTGTTTTTCTTCAGCTTCATAGCTATACTCAGGTTTCATCAAGATTATATCTGTTTCTTTCATAAAACATTTAAAGGGGATCAGCAGCACTAAATAAAAGCAATGGTTCGCTTCTGGTGCTAACACCAGGTATTTCTACCTAATGACTAAGGATTATTTTTTCTTCCCATTCTGTTGCCGGGGAATGTGACTCAGCTTTCCAAGCTTGTGTTTTTCTGTTAAGCTTTAAAGTTCACAGAAGTATCATTTGAGGAAAGTATATTTAAATCTTTGTAATAAAATCTCTATGAAATAGCATTTCCTTCTTTATCCGAATTCATTGGTCACTGATGCATGTGCGTAAGTGCTGGACTCTTGTATAAACACTATAGGTAGGTATATTCTTCACTGGTCGTTTTGGACAGTTAGCATGAGATGTGTTCATTGGTGAGTGTAGTCAAAGGAAGCAGGATTAGTGAAGTCTGAGTGTAGAATAAACGATACAGGAAAGCTGTCCTGTTTTTCTGGTAAAATTATGGAGTCGGTGGCTGAGATTGTTTTAAAGTATTTTAACTTAGTAATAGTTTACCTATACAAAGCTTTTGACAAGTATTACTAGAAAGGAATATTTGTATATTATACTAAGTTCAAAAATGGTTTCAGTCTCCTGTAATCACGCCACCCAGAGGTAGCCACATAGATAGTCCAACACAGGTCCTTCTAGATGTGTGTGTGTTAGATGATACTGAATCATAAAATTTCTTTTATTTTGTTGCCTGGTTTTTAAAAACTTAACAACTTTTCATGTAAATGGACATAATCACTCATCTCCTCCAAAAGAAGGTTTGGGGGAAAGTATAAAAAGAATCCTTACATCACTTCCTAGACATTTGTTAATGGGATATGTTTTGGGAGCATTTGATGGCTATTTTTGGTTATAAATACCATTGAAAAATATTTGAAAGGAAAAAAGTGACCAATTATCCCATGACTTTCTAACTGCTAACGTGCTTTTTTTAAAGATTTTATTTATTTTTTTGACAGACAGAGATCACAAGTAGGCAGAGAGGCAGGGAGGGGGGCGGGAAGCAGGCTCTCTACCGAGCAGAGAGCCAGACTCGGGGCTCGATCCCAGGACCTGGGACCATGACCTGAGCCAAAGGCAGAGGCTTTAACCCACTGAGCCACCCAGGTGCCTCTATCGTCATTTAAAAAAATATTCTCTTTAATTAGTTGCTTTTACACGCATGCAGTTTTTACATATTTCCAAATATACATATACTTTGAATCTTTTATTATCATTTCCCTAGCTTTCATTGTATCTCCATAGTTATCATTTTTTAATGATGGTAGAATATTCTGTCAACTTGATGGATCATAATTTAGCCATTTTTCTATGCGTCATTTAAAACATTTCCATGATGGGGAACATCTCTGCATGTAGCTTTTGCTTTTCTGCATATAGGTTTCCTCAAGATACATTCTCAGCAACTTATAATTGGCAAAAGGATTTGGTGATGCTGGGGATGGCTTGGGCTCATTGGTTCTTCGAAAGGATTGCACAGGGTTTGGTACCTCAGCCCTGGGTACATGTGAAAAGCAGTATATTTTCGAGGTAAAAGGTGTGAGAGTCAGGCTGCCGTGGTTCATGCCCCACTCCCATCACAGGCAGGCTATGTAATTTCAGACAAGCTGCTTAAGTCCAGAAGCCCCAGTTGCTTCTATAAAGTGGAAAAAAATAACTGAATCTTCTTTATAGTTTTGGTAAAGATTATGAGTCACTTTATGTCGGAGTGCTTAGAAAACAAAGTAAGAAACCCTTTCTAGCTATCATTTTACAAAGCAAACCAACATACAAACATGATTACAATAAAAATCCGTCAGGTATAAAATGATACCGTAACACTGCTTTAATTTACATTTCATTGCCAGAAGGAACGAACACTTTTGCGCGTATTTACTATTCAAGAAGTTTACTTTTAAATTAAATTTTAGACCACTTTTTTTTTTTTTTAAATTCAGTTACTTTGTTTTGAAGTAAGCTCTACACCCAAAGTGGGGCTGTGGAGCTTGAACTCACAGCCATGAGATCGAAAGTCGTACAGTCTACTGACTGAGCCAGCCAGGTACCTCTAAGATTTGTACATTTTTACTCTTACTTTTTGTTTTGAAATGATTTCAAACTTGTAAAAAAGTGAAAATAGCCAGAGAACCCTATTCAAGTTTCACTGACCATCCAAGTGATGTCTTTAGCAGAGAACAAATTTAATCCAGAATGTCACACTGCGCTTACCTGTCCTATCTCTTCAGTCTCCTTCAATCTGGAACAGTTCCTCAGTCGTTCTTTACCTTTCAAGATTTGAACATGCTTTTTGGTTCTTTGTTTTTCGTTTTTTTGAGGGGTTTTGGTGGTTTTTTTTGGGGGGGGGGTTTGAGAGAGCGTGAGTGGGGACAGGGAGAAGCAGAGGGAATTAAATTTTTTTTTAATTTATATTTTTTATTTTAGAGAGAATCCTCAAGCAGGCTCCCTGCTGAGCAGGGAGCTGGACATGGGTCTTGATCCCACACAAAAATTGTATTTCATGTAATTATTTGCTATTCTATTATTATTTCAACCTTCATATTGTTCCATATTTGATCAGTGAGAACCTCTTTATATTGGCTTTGTGTCCTTTTGACATGACCCCATCATTCTGTGAGTACATTGTTTCACTGTGGCCCAAGAAGACGTGCTAGGCTCATCTTGTATTATCCTCAGCTCTGTAACAGCCAGGTAGCTCAGGTTCGTTCCTTTTGGTGGGGAGTGATACTTAGAAACAAAGATCTGGGTACAAATTCTCCTTGTTCCTGAGGTGATCACTGCTCCCAGGCTCTCTCAGTGAACAGTTGTTAGGAAATAGACACACACTCTCTCTCTCTCTCTCTCTCTCTCTCTCTCTCTCATATCTATATTCATTTCTGTATCTCGCTATATACATTGAAAGCCACTAATTTATACTAATATCTGCAATTCCAGTTCAACACCACAGGGTTCATTGTACTTTTCCCCTCTTTTCGTATTTGTAACTCTCTTCCCTGAGAGGGAGAAACCGGCTCCATTTTTCTCCATATATCTCCTCATTTGTGGAGTCCCCCTGTATGCAAACAATCTGCTGTTCCCACTGGGCCACAGCCCTGTGGAAGCCACCTTCCCCTCTTGGATCCTGATCCCCAATGGGCAGCCACCCTGCTTGGCAGCCTTCCTGGTGCAAAGGGGTCTGGGGATGTTATTGTAGTGATAAATTCTGAATGTCGCTGACGTGCTTCTACAGAACATCCTACCAAGCCTGAGTATCTGGCCTCTCAGAATCTTCAGCTGTTTCTAACTACCGTCTGGATTTAGAGTAGTTTCTGGCAGGGGCGAAGCATCTCTTCGACTCCGCAACTAAGCCATGCTGTCATTATCTCAACCTGTGTGTTCTGAGGACTTGGTCTAGAAAAATCCTAGTGACCCCTTCCATCTTGGTTTAAACATCCTTTCTTCATTCAGTGTTTCCAGACTAGTTTGGATTTCCTATGTTACATTTTCCAATGTTTCTCACAGTACTTGACATAGGAGTATTTTCTTAATTGTTTCTGACTCTTTGTTTAAAGTCTCTCTTTCCCATTGGACTGTCATTTCCTCAAGGACAGGAAGAACATAGGTGTTTTATCCTAAATGCTTTGAGAACAGAGTACTTGATGTTTAATCATTTTCAAATATTGGTTGATATACAGCTCTGTGTGTGTGTGTGTGTGTGTATGTGTGTGTGCATGCACGTGTATTAGATAATTCTAAGCTAAGTGCTTCTAAACAACACTGAAGATGGAGAAAATAACAACATGTCCACAGTACACGAACAGCACACCATGATGGGGAATAGACGTGCCACTGGCTGTCAGCCGACTGCTTGTTACCAGACTTTTACTGGAGGGGTTACACATGTGCATTGTGGCATTGAGATGTGATCCTCTGTGTAGCTAAAGTATGTGTGATAATGGGTCCTGTTGTAATGCATTATGTTCGGATATGCCATTTATATCAAGGTTCTTTGAGTCTGTCAACTGGATGAGAGATTTAAAGCAACTTTGTATCTGGATTTTAAAACATCTGGATCCTGTTAACAAGGACTATTAGGCCTTCTCAGTTCCAAAGCCATCGTCTCTAAAGCATTCCAGTATTTCTTTTTATCCAAGGCACTTGCTTGAAAGACAAAGCACAGCCAAGAAGGGAGCTAATCATTCCCGTTGCTTAGACTTGGATTCCTGTGTCCAGCACTGAAGATCTCTGGGGAGCGAACCACGTGACTCTGTTCTCCCGTTTGGGGACTCCCCCTCTTTCCATACCCGCCCCTGCCCCCAACCACCACGTGCTTGGAACTGCCAAGTATTTTCTCCATTCCTAACAGTTACTATAATTCTTTTCATTCCAGTTAGTTCCCTGCAAATATAGCGGAAAATTTTGTGTGATTCTGGTTACGCCTCTCAGTACCAATGCTCTGCCCTTTTTTAAAAGGGGAAGATTTATTGTGTCATAGCACTTACTTGATTTTCAAGCCTCTGGTCCCTGCTTCAAGGTCTTGTTTCTGACTCTTGCTTGTGCATCAGGTCAATTCTAAAGAGTAGAGAAGCAAGGTGCAAAGTGTATAGTGAAGCATGGTTGTGTGTAGTTAAATATAGTACAAGTTGTTGGCGCAAGAGCTTGTTGTGTAAGCAATAAAATAGGGTGTGGTTTTGTGTGTACATGTGTGAAATGGTCGTATTTTGCACTGGGTCCTGATGTTAGAGCACGTGGTGTCTGTCTTTCCTGATTCCTTAGATCCTCCAGAAACAACAAAATTTCTATAGTAAATTCTGTAGAAGGACCTGGAATAAAATGTTATGTAATTTTGAAAACACTTGACCTGAGAAAAAGAATTTAAAGGTATCTGCTTATGAATTAATGATTTCCAATGTAAAACTGGATTCATGCCCTTTAATAGGAGAGAAAAGCAGTTCTATGCACAGATTTTTGTGTCCTATCTGCCAGTTCATCAGGCCATTTCTGAGAATCACATGCCAAAACGACCCCAAAAATGCGGCTTCATTTTCTATATGTGATGTCTACTTTGCTGCCCACATGGTATAGGGACAGTTGCCCCATGTGTGCAACCAGGATGGTGTTTTGGGAATGGCCAACCAGTTAATTCCTAGCACAGCATTTTGATTTTTATCACACCTGATTCTTTCCTTTGTCAGTGTGTCTGTCCTCTTATTAGAATATAAGCTCCATTAGTGAAGGTGCCTGTTCCGTCTTGTTGAACACTCTTATTCATGTCTGGAACAGTGCGTGGTTTCCCCTAGATGCTCAGTGATTGAATGAATGAATTTTTTTCTTTTTTCTTTTTTTTTTTTTTTTGGTGAATATGCTTACTTTTTTTGGTCAGGAATTCTTCTCTTTGTAAGAGCAGTGGTAAATTCCCTGATAATACTTCCTGTACTCCTGGTATTACATCTTAAGAAGGAATAGAAATAAAGTTTCAGTTATTGGTAGCAGAGGCTAGAAACATGGAAGATGAATTGAGCTTAATTTAACATTTTCAGAAAGCGAAAAAGCGCTTGTCGGAGGGGAGAAAAACATCACTGAAAGGTACACTACTAGTTTTCCCTTTCCAGGTTGGCAGAGGCAAGGGTAAGGAGGAAGTAGGTTAGTTGGTGACTAGCCTAAGAAAACATACTGATTTTTGAGGTCCTGGGATCAAGCCCTGCTTCGGCTCCCTGCTCAGTGGGGAGTCTGCTTCTCCCTCCCTCTGCCTCTGCCCCCCCCCCCATGCTCTCTCTCTTGCTCTCTTTAACAAACAAATAAAATCTTAAAAAAAACAATGCTGATTTTTGAGGTGGCTCTAGCTGGAAATGGAATGTAAAATATCAGGAAAGGCCTGGATGAGTATTGTGGATTTACTCGTTGTCAATATATGAATGGGGAGTCTGCTTCTCCCTTTGCCCATCTGTGATTTGTGCTCTCCCTCTCTCTCTCTCAGAAGAAGAACCAGACTCCCTGCTGAGCAGAGAGCCCAACATAGGGCTCAATCCCAAGACCCTGAGATCATGAACTGAGCCAAAGGCAGATGTTTAACCAACTGAGCCACCCAGGCACTCTTTGTTTTAACCATTTTAAAATGTTCAATCCAGTGCCGTTTCGTGGATTCACAGTGTTGTGCAACCATCACCACTATGTAGCTCCCAAATATTTTCAGCACCCCAAAATATTTTCAGCACCTTGTACCCATTGAGCAGTTGGCTCCCCATTTCCCCCAGCCCCTAGCAACCCCTAATCTGCCTTCTGTCTCTGTGGATATGCCTGTTCTACATGCTTTATTTAAGTGAAGTCGTACACTGTATGGCACTTGGTGACTGGCTTCTTTCACTTTGCGTAATGCTCTCAAGGTTCACCCATGTCCTGGTGAACATCAGAATTGCATCCCTCTTTACAGCTGAGTAGTATTCCATTGTGTGAATATACCCTTTATTCATTCATTGGTCAGTTGATGGACATTTGGGTTTCTGCCTTTTGGTTATTATGAGTGGTGCTGCTATGAAGGTTTCTGTACAAGTCTTTGTTTAAACACCTATTTTCAATTCTTTTGGACATATGTGAGTACAATTGCTGGATCCTATAGTAATCCTGTGTAATTCTTCAAGAAACCGCCAAACTGTTTTTCCATAGTAGCCATACCATTTTATATGCCTACCAGCAATATATGAGGGTTCCAATTTCTCTACACCCTTGCCTGGTAAACCATTATACCCTCTCTTCATCTGTTTCTCCAGTCACCAGAGCAGCAATTTGCCATGTGTTCTGCCCTCTGTTGCAGAACCAAGAATTGTGGATTTTTTAGTCTGTTCAGGTTTTTACTTGTTATCAGGACAGCATGGTGACTTTCAAGCTACTTACATGCAGAACTGGAAACCAGAAGTCATTCCTTTTAACTTTTTAAAATTGTAAACAAAACACAACATGAAATTTACCATCTTGACCATTTTTTTTAAAGATTTTATTTATTTGACAGAGAGAGAGAGAGCACAAGTAGGCAGAGAGGCAGGCAGATAGGGAGAAGCAGACTCCCTGCTGAGCAGAGAGCCTGATGCGGGGCTCGATCCCAGGACCCTGAGACCATGACCTGAGCCGAAGGCAGAGGCTTAACCGCTGAGCCACCCAGGTGCCCCTTGACCATTTTTTAAAAGATTTTATTTATGTATTTGTTAGAGAGGCAGAGAGAGAGAACATGAGCAGGGGGTGGAGCAGCAGGCAGAGGAAGAAGCAGGCTCCCCACCAAGCAAGGACCCCGCTGCGGGACTCGATTCCAGGACCCTGGGATCATGACTTGACCCCTAGCCAGACACTTAACTGACTGAGCCACCCAGGCATCCCACCATCTTAACCATTTTTAAATATATGGTTCAGTAGTGTTACATATATTCACATTGTTGTAAAACCAATCTCCAGATGTTTTTCATCGTGCAAAACTAAAACTCTGTACCTATTAAATAATGTCTACCCTTTCTCCTGCCCCATTACCCCTGGCAGCCATCATTCTGTTTTCTGTTTCTCTTAATTTGACCACTTAAATACCTGATATAAAGAGACTTGTATAGTATTTGTCTTGTTGTGACCGTGTTGTTTCATTCAGCATAGTGTCTTCAAGATTCATTTATGTTGTAGCATATGACAGGATTGCCTTTCTTTTTTTTTTATAAGTAATCTTTTTTTTTTTTTAAAGACTTTATTTATTTATTTGACAGACAGAGATCACAAGCAGGCAGAGAGGCAGGCAGAGAGAGAGGAGAAAGCAGGCTCCCTGCTGAGCAGAGAGCCCGATGTGGGGCTCGATCCCAGGACCCTGGGACCATGACCCGAGCCGAAGGCAGAGGCTTTAACCCATTGAGCCACCCAGGTGCCCCTGCCTTTCTTTTTAATGTTGACTACTGTTTCATGTGTGTATCAATCACATTTTGTTTCTCCATTTATCTACTGACTGATGTTTGGGTTGCTTCTGCTTGTTGGCCATTGTGAATAGTACTGCTGTGAACAATGGTGTACAAACATCTCTTCAAGATTTCTGCTTGCAATTTGTTTGAATATATGCTCAGAAATGGGATTTCTAGATCATATGGCAGTTCTGTTTTTAGTTTTTTGAGGCGCCATCATACCGTTTTCCATAAGAGTTCTACCATTTTATAATCCCATCGACAGTCCTCAAGGGTTCCAGTTTCTCTAGTTTCTCCACATCTTTACCAACACATGTTATTTTCTTTTACTTTCCTTTTTAAAAAATAGTAGTTATCCTAATGGATGTTATCTCATTGTGAGATATTATCTCATTGTGGTTTGATTTGCAGTTCTCTACTGATTAGGAATGTTGAGCATCTTTCCAAATTATTACTGGTCTTTTGTGTATCATCTCTAGAAAAACTCTACCCTGCTTCTCTTTTCCCATATGCAGCATCTGCTGATTCTGCTACTCTCCTGCTGATTTAACCTCTGCTTCTCCTCTTTCCCTATGCTTTTCTTTTCTGCAGCTGTTTATCCTTTAGCAGACTTTCCCCTTCTGCTTCCCCTCTTTCCAGGACTGCTGATTCTGCTGGCTTTTCTGCCTCAGTTTCTTCTTCTACTGAGCTTCTCCCTTCTGCAGCATTGGCCCTTTTGCTGATCGAACCCACCTTAGCTTCCCCTTTGTTCAGTGCCTGCTCATTTTGCTGCCTCTTCTGCCTCAGCTTCTCCCTTTTCTCATGCTTTTCCTTTCTACAGCTGTTGTTCCCTTTACGGATTCTGTCCCCACCTCAGCTTCCTGCTTGTTCAGTCCCTGCTGATCGTGCTGCCTTTTCTGTCTCAGCTTCTCTTTTTCTTGTGCTTCTCCTTTCTGCAGCTGTTGTTCCTTTTTCAGATTCTGTCCGAACCTCAGCCTCCCCCTTGTTCAGTTCCTGCTGATCGTGCTGCCTTTTCTGCCTCAGCTTCTCCCTTTTCTTGTGCTTCTCCTTTCTGTAGCTGTTGTTCCTTTTTCAGATTCTCTCTGCACCTCAGCTTCCCGCTTGTTCAGTCCCTGCTGATCGTGCTGCCTTTTCTGTCTCAGCTTCTCCTTTGGTGCTTCTCCTTTCTGCAGCTGTTGTTCCTTTTTCAGATTCTGTCCCCACCTCAGCTTCCCGCTTGTTCAGTCCTGCTGATCGTGCTGCCTCAGCTACTCCCTTTTCCTGTGCTTCTCCTTTCTGCAGCTGTTGTTCCTTTTTCAGATTCTGTCCACACCTCAGCTTCCTCCTTGTTCAGTCCGTGCTGATCGTGCTGCCTTTTCTGTCTCCGCTTCTCCTTTGGTGCTTCTCCTTTCTGCAGCTGTTGTTCCTTTTTCAGATTCTGTCCCCACCTCAACTTCCCGCTTGTTCAGTCCCTGCTGATCATGCTGCCTCAGTTTCTCCCTTTTCCTGTGCTTCTCCTTTCTGCAGCTGTTGTTCCTTTTTCACATTCTGTCCACACCCCAGCTTCCTCCTTGTTCAGTCCGTGCTAATCGTGCTGCCTTTTCTGTCTCCGCTTCTCCTTTGGTGCTTCTCCTTTCTGCAGCTGTTGTTCCTTTTTCAGATTCTGTCTGCACCTCAGCTTCCCGCTTGTTCAGTCCCTGCTGATCGTGCTGCCTTTTCTGTCTCCGCTTCTCCTTTTGTGCTTCTCCTTTCTGCAGCTGTTGTTCCTTTTTCAGATTCTGTCCCCACCTCAGCTTCC